>PVIH01005866.1:93474-113474 GCA_004025045.1 Sigmodon hispidus
TTTTTTTTTTTTTTTTTTTTTTTTTTTTTTAAGGGTCTCACTGTGTAGCCCTGATTATATTGGAGCTGTCTATGTAGATCAGTCCGGCCTTGACTTTGCAGTGATCTCCTTCCTCTGCCTCTCAAGTGCTGAATTTCAGGTGTGTGCCAATATGCTTAGCAATACTGAGCTCTTTAAAGATAGCTAGTCGGTTAAGAGCACTGCTCTTCCAGAGGACCTGAGTTCGATTCCCAGCATCCACGTGGCAGCTGACAACTGTCTGTAATTCCATGATCTGACACCCTTACACAGTAGTTACACATTCAGGCAAAACACTAATTCACATAAAATTAAATAAATATTTAAAGATAGCTAGTGTGACTGGAGAATTGAGTTTTAATATATGTAGCCACACATGACTAATGGTTATCCTATTGGAATGGGTTAGATGAAGCCAGGCTAGCACTTGCCTAAGCTCGTGACTATCAGCACAGGACACTCTGATGCCATTGGTCAGGCTAGTAATATAGGCATCAAGATGAGACTAAGGATCCTGTCCAAGCAACCTCACTCCAGTGTAGAACTCACCCTTTCCTTGCCCTGACAGGTTTGAAAAACTGGGTGGTAGCTGAAGACACAGTATTTGAGCCTGTAGCAGCCCCCTGGGACCCAGAGCATCAGCTACAGCGGCTACAGCTGACCAGGCAGGTCCTGAGCAGGGAGGACCTGGCTGCGTTTACCTGGGGGAGCCCCCTTCCTCGATACCTTTATCTGGCTACCAACCAGACCAATGCCTGGGGCCACCAACGTGGGTACCGAATCCAGATCCACAGCCCTCTTGGTGTACATGTACCTTTGGAGAGTGCCATGGAAAGAGCTCTCAGCTGGGGGAGGTGAGGAGGGCCTGGGAATGGGAAGGAACTTGTCCCCAGCATTACTTACAGATCCCAGACATGCCTTCACATGGTAGATGTGGGATGGGAAGTGGCCTCTGAATCTGATCCAAGGGACTGGTAGGCCTGCCTGTTGAGCTTTCAGTTTTTTCAACATTACCATCCTGGTCAGATACCAGCTTGTGGTGACCCAGAGGAAGGAGGAGGAGTGTCACAGCAGCAGCATCTATTACCAGAATGACATGCGTACCCCGACGATGGCCTTTGCTGACTTCATCAACAATGAAACCCTCTTAGGAGAGGTTGGTGGCTTCAGAGAAGGCCTTCTCTTTTTCTGGCATCTTAGCTGTCCAGCCTCTGCCTAATACAGGTCATCCCTACCAGGGGGAAATTACAGCCTGGTACCCTGCCAACACCTTACACAGGTCGTGAGGTGCTCTGTGTAGGCATATGGCCGGAGGCAGAAGCCAGGCTGAGGTTGGAGGTTGGGAAACTTCAGCTAAGAGGAGCTTCTTTGCCTCCAAAGGCCTCTCGCTTTTCCTTCTTGCAGGATCTGGTGGCCTGGGTGACAGCCAGTTTCCTACACATCCCCCATGCTGAGGACATCCCCAACACAGTGACTGTGGGAAACAGTGTGGGCTTCTTGCTCCGACCCTATAATTTCTTCGATGAAGATCCCTCTATCTTCTCTCCTGGCAGCATCTACTTTGAGAGAAACCAGGATGCAGAGCTCTGCAGTGTCAACCCTGTGGCCTGCACCCCACAGCTGGCAGCCTGTATCCCTAACTTACCCTCATTTTCCTATAAAGGCTTATAGGCCTGAGGATGTGGTAAGACCCCAGCGGGCCAGGGAGTGAGATGCACCTCCATTCTGTCTCCTGAGTTTTTATCTCACACACACACACACACACACCCGTCCTCTCCCTCCGTTCCTTAGAACACAACCTCTTCCCACACTAAACCCCTGGGTTTTCTCCTCTGGGCTGATTCTTGCCTCCTGCCTGTGTGTTTTTTCAGTTTGTTGTTTGGTTTTGTTTAAGGCAGGTCTTTCTGTGTAGTCCTGGCTGTCCTGGAATTTACCAAGTAGACTGAGCTGGCTTCAACTTGGCAGAGACCTGTCTGCCTGTGCCTCTGAACTGCTGGGATTAAAGACATACACCACTACTCCTGGCTTCTTCTAGTTATTTAAATGATAATTTATTTTTAAATGTTTTTAGAATACTCAAACAAAATACCACAAATCTTACCATTTCAAAAAAAAAATTCTCTGGGGGTTCACATTATACCAGCCCTTATGCATATGTATCTAAAAGGAATGGTTGTTATGTGTAATTGATAATAAAATAGTTTGCAAAAAATTTGAGTTTATTCTCTTTGGTTTTTTAAAGTATGTAGAGTTCCCAGGAGGATATTAAGAACTCTAGCCAAGGAAATTTAGCAACAGAAAGATCCACAGGGAGGGAGGGTAGACCTGGCCAAGGAATGTTTCTTGGGAAAGAGGCTGGAGGGGGGGTAGGGGGGTTCCTCTCGACAAAACAATACTTCGTGGTGAAAGCAAAGAAAGCTTCCAGCCCTAGGGAGATGGGAGCTGGGGAAGAACTTGGTCTGAGGGGCACAGTGCTATGGAGCAGACCTCACTTCTTGCTGGTAGTGGGTTTCCGTGCACAGGCTGGATTCCTACCCCCTTCTTTCAACCCAAACCCTGACCCAGAGAGCAGAGTCTGATTTGGAAGCTGGAGGACAAAGCCATGTAAGGTCTGTGGCTATCACAGCAGCCAGCTCAGTCCCGCCTCCCAGCTCTGCCTCCAGCCTGGCTGTTCCCCACCCTCAGCAAAAGCATCAGAATACGAAGAAGCTCTGCTATCGCCCAGACTCCTAACCAAGAGGCGTCCATTTCTGATAGAAGTCTGTCCGTCTTCACGGAACGATGACCCAGAAGACCACCCTGGTGCTCCTTGCTCTGGCTGTTATCACCATCTTTGCCTTGGTTTGTGTCTTGTTAGCTGGTAGGAGTGGGGAGACGGGTATGCTGAGTCAGCCTCCCCATTGCACCTCCAACCCTCCTAGTGCCCAGTCCAGGACAAATACTACTCAGAGCCAGCTGTTTGCAGACCTGAGCCCCGAGGAGCTGACAGCTGTGATGAGCTTTCTGACCAAGCACCTGGGGCCAGGCCTGGTGGATGCAGCCCAGGCTCAGCCCTCAGACAACTGCGTCTTCTCAGTGGAGCTGCAGCTACCTGCCAAGGCTGCAGCCCTGGCTCACCTGGACAGAGGGGCCCCCCCACCTGCCCGGGAGGCACTGGCTATCATCTTCTTTGGTGCTCAACCCCAGCCCAACGTGAGTGAGCTGGTGGTGGGACCCCTGCCTCACCCGTCCTACATGCGGGATGTGACTGTGGAGCGTCACGGTGGCCCCCTGCCCTATTATCGGCGTCCTGTGCTAGCCAGAGAGTATATAGATATCGAGCAGATGATCTTCCACAAAGAGCTGCCCCAGATTTCTGGGCTTCTCCATCGCTGTTGCTTCTACAAATACCGGGAACACAACCTGTTAGTAATGACTACAGCTCCCCGTGGTCTGCAATCAGGGGACCGGACCACCTGGTTTGGTTTGTACTACAACCTCTCAGGGGCTGGGTTTTACCTACATCCTATTGGCTTGGAGCTGCTGGTAGACCACAAGGCCCTGAACCCTGCCCTGTGGACCATACAGAAGGTGTTCTTTCAAGGTCTCTACTTTGAGAGTCTGGCTCAGCTGGAAGAGCAGTTTGAGGCTGGCCTGGTAAATGTAATATTGGTACCAGATAATGGCACAGGTGGGTTCTGGTCCCTAAAATCTTCAGTGCCACCAGGTCCGGCTCCCCCTCTGCAGTTTCAGCCCCAGGGACCCCGCTTCAGTGTCCAGGGGAGTCAAGTGGCCTCCTCATTATGGACTTTCTCTTTTGGCCTTGGTGCTTACAGTGGTCCAAGGATCTTTGACATTCGCTTTCAAGGGGAAAGGGTAGCCTACGAAATCAGTGTCCAGGAAGCCATAGCCCTGTATGGTGGCAATTCTCCAGCAGCAATGCTGACCTGCTATATGGATGGTAGCTTTGGTATTGGCAAATACTCTACCCCCCTGACCCGTGGGGTAGACTGTCCTTACCTCGCCACCTATGTAGACTGGCATTTCCTTCTGGAATCTCAGGCCCCCAAGACACTACGAGATGCATTTTGTGTTTTTGAACAGAACCAGGGTCTCCCACTACGGCGACACCACTCAGATTTCTACTCCCAATATTTTGGGGGTGTTGTGAATACAGTGCTTGTTGTCAGATCTGTGGCTACCTTGCTCAATTATGACTATGTGTGGGACATGATCTTCCATCCCAATGGAGCCATAGAAGTCAAAGTCCATGCCACAGGCTATATCAGCTCAGCCTTCTTCTTCGGCGATGGTAAAAAGTTTGGGAACCGAGTTGGGGAGCACACGCTGGGCACAGTGCACACCCACAGCGCTCATTTCAAAGTGGATTTGGATGTGGCAGGTAAGACATCCGAGGGAGATAAGGGTCTTCCAGGAGGGGAATATGTGGCATCCCTGTCTTGTGTTTTATGTAGATTATTCACAAAAGAAAGATTTGGGGGTTCATGCTTCCTTTGGGGCTGACTGGGAGAGAGATGGAAATTGAGTTTTATTTGGATCTTAGCTCCTTAGCTGGGTGTAAAGCTGCCAGCTTCTATATATGTGACCTCCTCCTTAAAAAAATCTTGGGAAACAGCAAAGCTTGGGGAGAAGGCAGGATGTGGTTTCACAGAGTCCCTTGAGCTTACATGGGCCTCTGTTCAAGTAAGCAGCTGCTTGCTTTCCATCTCACTTCTGTCTGGCCAGTAGTGCTGCTGCAGCAAAGGATGTTGTTGGGTTTGCTGAGTCCCTGTGCATGCAAACCAAGCTTGAAACAACCGTTCCTTACATTCCTTTGAGAGATGGGCCCTCCTCTTCCCTGACGTTCCTCTCTTTCTGGACACCATTGCCTCAGTGCAGGGGGGTGGGGGGGTTATAGCAAATGCTGTGAAGAGTTCAGGAGACTCCTGAAGTTTGTGGCCACAGAGACAGCCAAGGCTCCATAATCTCCTGAAGACCATCCTTCTTTGTTTTCTTCCCTACATTGAGTCATCACCTGATTTTTTTTTTCTGTTCTGAATATGAAATATCTCAAGTTCTCACTGAGTTACATTGTTTCTACTATTTTTGGTGGGGGGGGGAGGGGGTAAGGGGGCAAGACAGGGTGACTCTGTGTAGGCTAGGCTGACCTGGAACTCACTCTGTAGACCAGGCCTTGAACTCATAGAAATCTGCCTGCCTCTGCCTCCTTAGTGCTGGGATTAAAGGAAGGCATGCGCCACTGCCACTCAGTGTCAGTCCACTCCTGATGCTTTTAGTTCCGGGGTCCACTCTGTACATTTCCTGGAATGCTGACCCTGTCTTACCCAGCCTCCTCACCCTGCAGGCTCGGCTGTTGGTTCTCTGACTCCAGTGAGTTCGTGAGAGCCTGAGAGTAATGATGCAGTTTATTCAGTTCTGTCCTTAGGGACTAATACAGGCCACTCCATCAAATTAAAAAAAGAAAGAGAGAGAGAAAGAAAGGAAGGAAGGAAAAAAAGAGGCCAAGGCAGGCTCACCTCTGAGTTTGAGGCTATCCTTGTCTACAGAGTGAGTTCAAGGACAACCAGGGCTACACAGAGAAAATGCCAAAAACAAACAAACAAACAAACAAACAAAAAAACCCAAAACCAATAACAAAAACAAACAAATAGATTTATTTTTTGTTTTCACTTGTATATATGTGGGTATGTACTCACAAGTTGTGCATGTCACTAGAAAGCAGAGGCGTTGGATCCCCCTAGAGCTGGAGCTACAGACACTTGCAGGTGGCTCAGAATGGATGCTGAGAGACAAACTGCAGCCCTGTGGAAGAGCAGTATGCACCTTTAACTGTTGAACCATATCCCCAGTGCCTAAATATTTTAATTTACAGGTTGATAGTTTTGTCTGAAAGATTGGGGAGATCTTGAGATAAAGAGGGAAGCAAAAAAGCCAAATCAGTCCCAGGGTGGCCTTTGATTCCCACTCTGAAACCAGGTGGATGCCAGAAATGCCTAGAGCGTGCTGTGGGATAATGCTGTTAGATACTGTAAGGATTTGTCACTTGTATTGGTTTAATAAAATGCTGATTGGTCAGTGGGCAGGCAGGAAGTATAGGCAGAACAACAAGACTGGGAGAATTCTGGAAAGAAGAAAGACAGAGAAGCAGTCACCAGCCAGGTGCAGAAAAAGCATGATGAGAATGCTGGACTGAGAAAAGATACCAAGTCACGTGGCTAAACACAGATAAGAATTACTGGTTAATTTAAGTGTAAGAGCTAGTTAGTAATATGCTTGAGCTACTGGCCAATCATTTATAAGTAATATTAAGCTTCTGAGTCAATTATTTGGGAAGCAGGTGCCTGGTACTTGGGAGTTATTGGTGGGACAGAAATTTCCTGCTATGACAGTGGTCAAATGATTAGTCTTATATGCTTTACACAGGGCAGAAGAATTGGGCCTGGGCAGAGGACATGACCTTTATCCCCATGAACATAACTTGGCGTCCTGAGTACCAGATACAGAGGCTGCAAGTGACCCGGAAACTGTTGGAGACAGAGGAGGAGGCTGCCTTCCCCATGGGGCGTGCCATCCCACGCAACCTTTACCTGGCCAGTAACCACAGCAATAAGTGGGGTCATAGGCGAGGCTACCGCATCCAGATATTCAGCTTTGCTGGGGAGCCACTGCCCAGGAAAAGCCCCATAGAGAAAGCCTTCAGCTGGGGGAGGTGAGTGGCAGGTGATCAGAGGTTAGGGAGATGAGCCCTAGGATGCAGCAGGAGCACAGGAAATAGTTCATACTGTTTCAAACATTGCCTGTCTCTGGGCACAAGGGGTGAGAATAGGGGAATCGTTTTCTCTTGGAGGACTATAGCCAGGGAAGAACTCTTTTCTGTTCAGGTGGTGGGGTGGATACTGTGAAATGACAGGGGTGTGACATGACCCTCCAGTGTGGTGTCAGGAATTCTACAGCCTGGTGTTGCTGTGTGAGTGCTGTAGAAGCTGGTCAGAGCACAGAGCTTGCTTCCATCATAAATGCGCATCATGATGGGCTTAGCGACCATAGAGACCTAACCAGTGCCCTTCTAGGTACCACTTGGCTGTGACACGGAGGAAGGAGGAGGAGCCTAGTAGCTCTAGCATCTTCAATCAGAATGACCCCTGGACGCCCACTGTGGATTTCTCAGACTTCATCAGCAATGAGACCATTGCTGGAGAGGTGAGCTGATGGTGGAATGAACAGAGATGGGGTACGGGAATGAGCTTTACCTTTCTGAAAACCATCTGAACTCTGAAGAGGAGCTCACTCTTACCTTTAGCACATTAGTGGATGTGATCATTAGCTCTAGATATTCTGTGACCCTTTAGTACAGTTTTTCATATGGTGCTGACTCCCAGCCATAAAATCATTTCATTCTACTTTATAACTATAATTTTACTACTGCTATGAATCATAATATAAACATCTAACATGCAGGATATCTGATGTGTGACCACCAAGTGGTTGAGAACCAGTGCTCTAGAGAGAGACTCTTCCAGAGCTAAGAAGTCATGTCCTAAAGCTCGGTCCTCAAAGTCCCAGCTTTTCAGGCCTGAGCTAGAAGTCACCAGAGAAAACCACAGACCACAGCTCCCATCCCTGCCTTGAAGAATGCATTCTGCATGTCAGCCTACTGCCACCTTCTAAGGCCTGAGCATCCCTGTTCTCCAATTCTTCCCTGAGTTGCACTTTGGGGGCTCTTAGAGGATTAGGAAAGAAAAGCAGAAGTAGCCTATAGTGAGCACTCTCTGGGATGAACAGGCCAAAGGTTTTGTGATGGGAAACATCAGAGATGGAGGTGCAAACCAGTCTCGGGGAGGCAGCCGCTGTTCCCACAATGGAATGAGATTTTTTTAAAAAACTTTATTTATTTATTTATTTATTTATTTGCCTTGGTGTTTGCCTGGAACTGAAACCACGGACAGTTGTTAGCTGCCATGTGGGTGCTGGAAATCGAACCCGGGTCCTCTGGAAGAGCAGATGGTGCTCTTAACCGCTGAGCCATCTCTCCAGCCCGGAATGAGATTTTTACGTTTGACTTCTGGGACATCCAAAGGAGAGGCTGTTTCTGTGGACTCGTGAACAGGCCAATGTGTAGAGAGACTGTGTCTAAACCTCACCATCCTCTTTTGTTTTCTCTCCTGCTAGGACTTGGTAGCCTGGGTGACAGCTGGATTTTTGCACATCCCACATGCAGAAGACATTCCCAACACGGTGACTGTGGGGAATGGGGTGGGCTTCTTTCTCCGACCTTACAACTTCTTTGATGAGGATCCCTCCTTCTATTCTCCTGACTCCATCTATTTCCGGGAGGACCAGGATGCCAGTGCCTGTAAGGTCAACCACCTGGCTTGCCTGTCCCAGACTGCCACCTGTGCCCCCAACCTCCCTGCCTTCTCCCATCCAGGCTTTGCTCACAAATAAATGTCCACTGGATGGACATTCTAGCCAAGGTCCCCGGGATGGGGCTGCGGAGCAGAGCAACAGTTGGCAGCACACAGGACAGTGTGCTTTCCTCTTCTGTCCTTACATCTCTGATGTCTCCTCTTTCTTCTGCTGCCCTCCTTGCCTGGAACATCCTGAGTCCATGATGCCTGATACATAGGGACACTGGGCTTTGTTGATCATGGCTACACTGAGTTCCTGTCTCAGTAGAAGAGTAGCCTGGCTAAGAGCCTAGAATGATGGCTATCTTTTTTTTTTTTTTCCCCAAGATGGTTTTTTTTTTTTCCTTTTTAGATTTAATTAATTTTTTTATAGTTACTTTGAGGACTCTGAAGTGAGGATGATTCTCTAGAGACCCCAAAGTAAAGTCTCTCTGAGTCTTGAAAATCAACAGATAAGCTGAAAGGGCTTCTGTCCACATTCCTTTTTACATATGCCATTTTCCTCTCTCCTTCTTCCCGGACTTTCTGCTTGCTCTTGTATTCTATAGTTTTCTTCTCAGTTCAAAAGGGATGTTAATCATTCATAGTCTCTCAGCCCTGTTTCTCAATGGCAGTTCCTTCTCCTAGTGCTGAGTCTGTGGAAGTCTCAAAGATGCAATGGAATGTTTTCTTGGAAAGGGCCAGGCTTGTCTGTCTCCTGACACCTACCATGTATCAAGAGCAGCAGTTGTCTCTGCTACAGTCCTGTTTTGCATTCTCTACAAGAAGATGGTCACAGAGATAGCTGGTGGCTTGAAATTGCTATGATTATGACACATGGTTATTTTATTCTATGACTCTGTATGACTCTGTGTCCCACAGTAGCCAGTTTGGGACAGTGGAATAGAAACCACGTGTGGACATCAAAGGTGAGAAACAGAAAGCCCTAGGACTCCATGTCCAAAACAAGGGCTGTCCAATCAGAAGCAGGCATACAAATGAGTATGATAGAGGCGTGGCTTGGTGGGACTGGCTTCAGGGTTTCCCATTACTTCTTGACTTGCTGAGATCTGGACAGGGATGGTGCAAAGAAACACGAAGTGATTGGAAATAAGATACCTGCTTTCCAAGCAAACTGACCAGGATGGGCAGTCTTATAGTGTAATCTAACTAAGCTAAAAACTGTTATATGTCATTACATGTTAGTAGGAGGTAACTTTCAAGGGACAAGGGCAGGTAGATCTGCTTATAGTTCACTCCCATTTGTGTTTTTAAAGGCAGGAGAATAAAGAGGGATGTGTTAGTGCACAGTTGTAATCCCAGACTTCGTGTTGGGGGCTGAGCTGTAGAGTGAGATCTTATCTCACAAAACCAAAGGCTAGAAATGTGACTCAGTGATATAGTACCCAAGGCACAGGTTTTTTGTTTGTTTGTTTTTTCTTTTTGGTTTTTCAAGACAGGGTTTCTTTGTCTAACCGTTTTGGCTGTCCTGGAACTCACTCTGCAGACCAGGCTGGCCTCAAACTCACAGAGACCCACCTGCCTCTTTCTCCTGAGAGCTAGGGTTACAGGTGTGCACCACCACCACCCAGCTCCAAGGCACAGCTTTACAATATGTGTATATATTGTAAAGTGCTCACAACTGCCTATAACTCCAGCTCCGAGAGATCCAATAGCCTCTTCATGGGGACCTATACTCATGCACATACCCCCCTACAGACATATATATAAATAAAAATAAAAGAATACTTTAAAGACAAAAGAAAAACTAAACATGAGAAGGATCTAAGTGCATATTTTTATTTTTGCATTACGAAATGAGCAACACCAGTGACCTCCAGAGAGGAAGAGTGAAATGGGAAACCGGGGACGCAGGCCATCCTGACATCCTGAATTTTGAATCATGTGACTATGTTGCTTCATCAAAATAAATAAGTGGGCCCAAACATAAACTGTCCTTTATTTTCTTTAAAACAATAACATGTTGTGTGTGATGGGGGAGTGGATAACCCAAGTTCCTGAGTCCCAAAGAAGCCAGTGACCTGCAGCCCTGCCCCTCCTTTCTTGTATCAATTCTGAGGAGATGTTGAACTTCAGTCAATAGCTCCCTCCTTCTCCATTGTCTCTCTCAGATGAGAGGATTATGGGAAGCAATGGAAATGGGGGCTTCTATTTGGCCAGATCCCAGGGCAGGCCAGGAGGTGAAGTGCCGGGAACAGTTTTGCGTGCTGCTCAGTTTTTGCTCAGACACCATGGGACCTTTCACCTCTTTCTCTCTGCCCTGCTCCGATCTTCTGTTCTCCCATAGGTGGATGTGGAACTAGGGGCTGCAAAGGAAGGAGTCCAAGGAACAGGCAGATGTCAGTAAGGAGCAGGGTCGCCAGTGGCTGGTTTCACTGATGACATGGTCTGGGGTGGGCAGGGAAGGGTGGCGAACAAGCAGGTGTTGAGGCTTGGCAGCCAAAGGGGAAATGTGTGGTCAAGTGTGAGTTTGACTTTATCACTCTCCAATCTTCCAATCTAAAGAATTAAATTCTCCTTTAATCTTTTGGCTCCCACCTGTGCTGCCTCGTTTTATGTGAACTTGACACAAGGTAGAGACATAGGAACAGAGGGAACCACAATTAAGAAAATGTCTTATAAGATCAGGCTCCAGGCCAGCCTGTGGAGCATTTCCTTGTACTTTAATTTTTGTTTGTTTTTCAAACAGGGTTTCTTTCTATAGCCTTGGCTGCCCTAGAACTAGCTCTGTAGACCAGGCTAGCCTCAAACTCACAAAGATATGCCTGCCTCTGACTTCTAAGTGCTGGAATCAAAGGCATGCACCACCACCGCCCAGCTTAGCCTATGGAGCATTTTCTTAATTAGTGATTGATGGGGAAGGGCCCAGACCTTTGTGGGTGGTGGTATCCCCAGGCTGGTGGTCCTGGGTTCTATAAGAAAGCAGGCTGAGCAAGTCACATGAGGCAATCCAGTAAGCTGCACCCGTCCTTGGCCTCTGCATCAGCTCCTGTCTCCAGGTTCCTGCCCTGTTTGAGTTCCTGTCTTGGCTTCCTCCAGTGATGGACTACAATCTGGAAGTGTGAGCCAAATAAACTCTTTCCTCTCCAGCTTGTTTTTGGCCATGGTGTTTCATCACAGCGATGATGTCCCTGACTGAGGCTCCATCTTTTTATAGCCTCTTCTCAAAGCCGTCAGCAGCACTTGTACTGGTGGGAAGGGAATCAACGGAACACTACCTTCCACCATTTGATCCACTTAAGACTCATTTCCTTGAGGCCCATCTCCAGACCAAAGAGCCAGAGCACGAATATGTGGTAGTGTGTACGTGTATGTGTGAGTGAGCACACAGTTTTGTTTGAAAATGTGACTAGTGTGTCTGTGTCTCAGCACTGTCCCTAGCCCACAGGGCTGGTGGGGGGTGGAGGAGGTGGACATTGAGATCTTTAGAACCTCAGTCCAGCTCAAGCAGTAGGGATGCAATGGCCTTCAACCTCCTCTTCTACAGACCATTGGCATTGTTGACAGTATTGGTCTTAGATTTATCAGATGGTAAGGGTAGTGAGTAGCTTTTGAACACAGGCCTCCTGGTGGTTTGAAGGAACTGGTACCACTAACACTCGGAGCTCTAGGGTGAAAAGCTCTTGTCCTGAGAAAAAGCTGAGCAAGGAGACCCCCCTGAGGCTCAACAGAGGGTGAGGATAGCTATATCTTCTCTAGGATGTAGACTCAGACACCCACTGTGAGGAATGTGTCGGCTGCCTCTCCTCTGGAGGGGCCTCCAAGTTCAGTGTCAGACTTCAGCTCCTGGTACTTGGAGGAAATCTTTCTTGCAGTGTACTTCCAGAATCCCAGTACTCGAGTCTGCTGCTGAAAAATAAGGAGTTTGAAACCAGACAAAGCTACAGCTGTAGTTTGAATATATAATATCTCCCATAGATTTATGATTTGAGCACTGTCTTAGTTTGTGTTTCTAAGAGACACCATGACCATAGCAACTCTTATAAAGCAAACATTTAAGTCGTCACTAGCATCTAGTCAGGTCTGTGTTTCTCTGCGTGTGTTGGACTGGCATTGGGCCCTGGGGGAGCAGATCAGGTTGACTAGCCCCAGAGTCTGCTGCGGTGTCATCTCTCACAGGGAGACTTGAGAGGCCTATACAGCAAGGGATAGGCCCAGGGGAAATTGAATCCAAAGAGTAACGAGGAGTAAAAAATCTCAACATGGAAAAATGACCATCAAGAAAAGGAGGAAAAGGAAGATGAGCTTCAAGAAGCAAACAAAAGGCCCTGTGGCCCTGACTTTGGAAGCTGGAGAATACTGTGTGCCTAGAGGAAGTCGCAGGTGGTTCCTTGTTACACAACCCATCATGCACCATCGATGGGACCCGATGCATAAGGCTGGAGGGCCCAGGCAAGGATGAGAGAGGGGAACATGGAAAGGGTTGGGGAAGGGGTAAGACAGCTCATGGAGAGGTTGAGGGAAAGGCAGCTGAGCCATAGTCTTCGGGCAGTAAGCACTGACACCCCCTCACACCATGGCTCATGATGAGCTTTGCCTTATGCCCTGAGTCCTAAAGTTTTCTCTGAAGATGATAATATGGGGACTCCAGCTTCCAAAGCGTACATGCTTATGATGTACTATTGTAAAGTGTTTGATGTTACTTCTTCCTCCTGGGTCTCTACTTACAGCCAGCTTCAAATTGAAACTTGTGTTTTTGATTCAGTCTTAAAATTTTATTAGCAGAATTTATCTAATGCATGGAAAGATGCTTATTATATATTATGGAGCTAATAAGAAAGGAAAACATTTAGTGGGGTGGCTTGCTTACATTTTCAGAGGTTAAGTCAACATGGCGGCATTCAGGCAGACATGGTGCTGGAGTAGTAGCTCTGACTCCTACGTCTTACAGGCAACAGGAAACGGTTTGAGACATTGGGAGGTATCCTGAGTATGGGAAACCTGAAAGCCCACTCTCACAGTGACACACTTCCTCCAACAAGGCCAAACCTACTGCAAAGCCCCAGCTCCTAACAGTGCCACTCCCTTTGACTACGGGGGTCAATTACATTCAGACCGCCACAGGTGCTTAGTACCTTGAATCCACTGATACATGATTTGAGATCCTAAGACAGTGGCATTATTTGTGGAGGCTCCAGAAACTTAGACCAAGGTGCCAACACCGAGGCAGTGGGTCACTGGGTGAGCCCTTGGGATATGTTATCTGTGGTTGCTTCCTGCATTATTCTCTCTGGTTCCTGCTCCACCATGATGTGAACTGCTGTGCTCTGCCAACCCACCCTCACCTTCCGAAACCGTGAGCTAAGTATTTCCTCCTTAGATTTTGTAAGGTTCTCTCTCTCTCTCTCTCTCTCTCTCTCTCTCTCTCACACACACACACACACACACACACACACACACACACACACACACACAAATTTAAAAACCTGTCTTAGTTGGGATTTCTGTTGCTGTGATAAAATATCATGCATGAGCAGAGTAACTTGAGGAAGAAAGGGTTTATTTAAATTCATGGTTCATAATCCATCATCCAGAGACGTCAGGGCAGGAACTGCTGCAGAGACCAAGGAGGGGAGAGGTGCTGCTGGCTTGCTCAATCAGCCCTTCTTTTTGGTTTTTCAAGACAGGGTTTCTCTGTGTAACAGTTCTGGCTGTCCTGGAACTCACAGAGATCCACCTACTTCTCCCTCCTGGGGAGGGATTAAAGGTGTGCACCACTACTTCCCCCAGTGTCAGTCAGATGGGAACCAGAACTACAAACAGTTGTGAGCTGCCATGTGGTTGCTGGGAATCGAACTCAGGTCCTCTGGAAGAACAGCCAGTGCTCTTAACCGCTGAGCCATCTCTCCAGCCCCCAGATTTTCTTAAAGCAACCTGGACCCCAGTCCACAGGTGGTGCCACCCACAATGGGCTGGCTCCTCCCACCCCCATCACTAATTAAGGAAATGCAGTACAGACTGGCCTGTGGGCCAGGATTGCGGAGGCATTGTTTCATTTGAATCTTTCTCCCCAGATGACTCCAGCCTGTGTCAAACTGATGTGAAACTAATCCACACAAGTGAGTCCTCATCACTGTGACACACAAAGACACCTCTATTCAACTACAACCTTTCCCTTTTCATTTGTTCCCAAGACGGTATGTTAATGTTAATATGACAATATGAAAACACAGTATAGCTTTAAAAGCTCCACAGTCTTTACAAATTCAAATATGTGAAAAGTTTGGTCTCTTTAAAACACCCAAAATCTCTGTCAAAGTTCCAGGCCTTTGAAAAAATATCCAAAGTCTCTATAAAATTCCAGTGTTACTATGGACTCCCAGAAAATGAAAAATATGTTAAATACTTTCTTACTCTAAGAAGGAGGAACCAGGACACAGTCACAAACTGGACAAAGCAAAACCAAACTCCAACAGTGTAAATAACTCAGTGGTCAGTGTCTGGGAGGCACTCACACTCTCCTGGGCCTTAAAGAATTGAACAGCTCTGCTTCTCTGGTTCTATCATCTATGGCTCACACAGTTGGTCTCATAGACTCAGAAAGGCTCCACTCCACGACTGTTGCTGTTCCTAGAGGTTATCCCAAGGTATTGGCATCTCCAGGATACTGGAGTTTCTGCACCTAGGCTGCACGATCACCAACAGACTTTGCTGGGCTGTTTTGAGAGACAGAAGTGCCAAACCACTTGATACTAAGCTCAAACTTCTCTCCATGACCTCTTCAACTCTGGGACTTCAGCTGCAACTGAGTTTTCAGCCTCACTAAGGGCCTCTTTCTGGCCTCTCTTCAGGGACTCCAGCCCGGCTACACAGTACCAAGCACAGAGGAGAGAAGCTAATAGGCAGAGATGGTTTCTGCTATCAGGGGAAATAGAGGTCATAAGGTGGTGGTTATCATCAAGGATTGAGGAAGACAGTGAGGGTTGAGGAAGGCCTTCCAGAGCAAATGGTTCTCAACCTGTAAGTCATGACCCCCCGGGGGTTTAATAACCCTTTTATAGGGGTCAATGAAAACCATCAGAAAACAGATATTTACATTATGATTCATAACTGTAGCAAAATTATGGTTATGAAGTAGGAAGAAAAATAATGCCATGGTTGAGTATTACCACAAGATTAGGAATCCATTGGCTGCCGGGGCCTGCTGAAATTAAAAGCATGCACCACCACCCATCTTCATTTTCTTTAAGAATTTAAACAAACACACCACACAAAGTGAAACAGGGTCTCACCCTGGGGCTCAGACAAGCCTAGAGCTGATTATGTCACTCAAACTGGCAGGGAGCTCAAGGCCACCATGTAACCTCAGTATTGGAATTATAGGCATGCACCTTGACCCCTAGCTCTTTTGTTGCTGTTGTGTGTGTGTGTGTGTGTGTGTGTGTGTGTGTGTGTGTGTGTGTGTGTTTGTGTAGGTGCCTGCAGAGGTCCGAAGAGGGTGTGTGACTCCTGGAGCTGGAGTTACAGGGAGCTGGGAGCTGCCATGTGGTGCTGGGAATGACTTCAGCCATTAATTGCCAAGCCTTCTCTCTAGCCACTAAGTTCTTTTCTCAATAAATGCCAACTCTGCTTCATAAAGGCTTGTCTTTTTTTTTCTTTTAGATTTATTTATTTATTATGCATACAGTTTTACAGAAGAGGGCACCAGACCTCATCATAGATGGTTGTGAGCCACCATATGGTTTTGCTGGGAATTGAACTCAGGTCCTCTGGAAGAACAGTCAGTGCTCTTAACCTTTGAGCCATCTCACCAGCCCCTAAAGGCTCGTCTTAAAGTTGTTTTCTGAGGGTCTGTGATGGTTTGAACTGAAAGACCAGAGTAGACATTGTCCTGAGAACAGGCCTCTATGGTGAGCAGGATGAACTCAAGCCCCAAAATGTGCTGTGACAGCAGAATTCAAAGCAAACATCCTGGACACAGTCAAACAGGAGGCATGGCAGTGAAATTTAACAAGAGCCTGATGTCTCTGTAGACATCCCATATCTTGCCATGAATCGTATCAATGTTCTATAACTGTTAGCAATTTAGTGCCTATAGCCTGATCAATAATTTCAAAACATTACCATACTTTATGTCCCTTTACCCAATCCTAGACCACCAAGACATATAGCTTCTTGCTTGTGGGTTTTCCTTGCATAAGCCCTTTGTAATCAGGGCTTGGGCTTCCCCTTTCATTCACTGTAATTGGTGTATGGGAAGAAACCCTTGCCTAGGCTCAAATAAAGAAACCTTTGTTTTTGCCTCAGGAAATTGGCTCCATGGGTTTGTAGGGGGGTTTCTGAGACTCGGGCACAACAGTTTATTATCATTATGGCAGTACGCAGGCAGATATGTTACTGGAGAAGGAGTTCAGAGTTCTTATGTCTTAACTAACAGGCAACAGGAAGTGGTCTGAGACACTAGATGTGACTTGAGCATATATGAGAATTCAAAGCCTGCCTCTACATTGACACATTTCCTCCAACAAGGCCATGCCTCCTAGGGATACCACTCCATTTGGGGCTGTTTTCTTTCAAACTACCACATCCTCTTCCAAGATGGTTCAGAGCATGGTGGTGTTGGTTCTGCTTTTTCAATGCAAACTACCTCAATGAAGTGTTTTGTTTTATAGGAGTTGCCATGGTCATCATGTACTTCACAGCAATGGAAACCCTGACTAAGACAGAGGGCATCTTGCTTACTTTCCCTGTTACTGGAATAAAATAACCTGAAGGAGAGGTGTTAATCCCATTGGGCAAGATTAAAACCACTACCACACTTTTAATTAAAAATTAATTAATTCATAAAGCTTGACAAATTTGAAGCAAGCTTTATTAAATACTGGCCAGGATGATGGACACTGGCCAGATCTTATAAGGACCTGGATTCATTTGCACGTTGATACCTGGGGGCAGGGCCCAGGTCTGTGAATGAATGCAACAGCCAAGGGATTCAAAAGCTGGATTCATGCCAATTGCCACTGTACCTTACCCCTTTGCCCAATCCTGAAATGCCAAGGTGTGTCACATCTTGCTTACATGTGTTTTGTTTTAAAGACCCCTGCCCGTCGGGGCTTGGGGTCCTTAGCCTTTCTGCTGTGCACAAACTAGGCTATTGACCCAGAGAACCTGTATGTATCCTGTATGTAACAATAAAATCCTCACTCTTTACAATGTGTCCAGCCTCCCTCGTAGCAAGCATGGAAATTTTTACTCTTGGACATAACAATCTATACTCTGGATTCTCAAAGTCTGGTGTCTATAAAGGCAAAACCCACCAGGCTACATATTTCCCAGCTTCATTTAATAAGGGGCAAGCATACATCCTGACATACCTCCTGTTTACATACCTCCCGCCTACTAGTAACCAAGCACATCCTGTACAGTTGAGGCAAGGAAGCTTGATTACAGAAATGAAAACTTGTGGCTTGTTATTTTACAAGAACAACCCCAACATTCTATGAAGTTATCTGTCCTTGGGCAAGGTGGGGGGCTCACAGTTTTTGTTTTATAGATCTCTTAAGCACAATTTAAACTGAAAACATAACTTTAGCCATTATAATGACTCCAGAAAGGGAAGGGTTTGTCTTCCAAGTATAGTCCAGGTCCATCATAGCTGGGAACTGAGCACTGTAGGAGCTGGAAGCCACTGGTCACAATGAGGCATGCATAGTCAGACAGCAGGGAGGAAAGAGAAAGTGCTGGAGCTTCCTCTTTTCAATGTAGTCTCCGGAGCCCAAACCCAGGAAACAGGCGCTCAACGTGGGTCTTAACCTCAGTTAACATAATCAGCTCACCCTGCTGCCCTGAAGCTGAATAATTCCTCCCAGGTGTGCCTGGAGGTTTATCTTCTAAGCAATTCCAGATCCACCAAATTGACAGTGAGCATTAACCCTCGCAGAGGATTTTCTTCATAAGCACTGGCTCTAAAGGGTAACCTGAGGTCAGTGCCCCAGGTAACCTCTGACCTAGTCCTCCAGTCAATCATCTCAAGGGGACCCCAGGGTTTCAGTTACCTGGTGTGTCCTCCCTGATCCACATTAAGGGAGCATCCCACATCCTGCTTTCTACTTGCTCAACACACACACACACACACACACACACACACACACACACACACACACTCCTATTCGGTGCATAGATCTCTCAGGGCTCCATGAAAGGACAGGGCGCAGCTCTGCAGCCCAGCTCCTCCTGGGGCTTCTACCCATTATTTTTCCTCAGCGGCAAAGCTGGGGCGGTGTGTGTGTGTGTGTGTGTGTAAGTGAATGGGGGTGGATGGGACTTGCTTGAAGTGCTTCAAACTAGAGGAATGAAGGTGGCAAGGGAGGATCCAACCTTCATCTGTTGCTTGTAACCAACAGAGGGCAGGGAAAGTGCCCCAGGCCCCGGGGACTGCAGCTGGCTGCCTAGCATCGACTCTCCAGAGCTTACGGGGCTCCAGAGCACATGACTTCCCACACCTGACTCTAAGTGTGTTGCCTGATTTGGAAAAGGACAGACTACTTCCATGAGACACATGAAGTCAAGGTCCCTCCCCTAGCCCCCTGTACCTGATCTGACCCTGGTACCTGCCTGCTCTGTCCTGTCATTCTACCCAGGGCTCCTGTTCTCTGGTGATGCCATCCAGAGACCAGGAGCCTAACAAGACAGAGAGGCATCCCTTGCCAAGGTCCCTTTCTGTCACTTGGACTTTCTATTTCCCATGTACATTCAGAAGCAGAGCCTGAGCCTGATGTGGTAAGAGCCTACCTATGGATGTCTTCATTCTTTCTACCTATTTAGGGTTCTGGTGACAGACTTAGCAGAAGGAAGGTCAGGGAACAAAGAAAAAAATGAGAGGGAGTTAGATGGGCCCAGCTCCTTCACATTTCCTACTACCCAGCCCTAGACACACCCTGGTCAGAGCCAGCTGTTTGCAGACCTGAGCCCCGAGGAGCTGACAGCTGTGATGAGCTTTCTGACCAAGCACCTGGGGCCAGGCCTGGTGGATGCAGCCCAGGCTCAGCCCTCAGACAACTGCGTCTTCTCAGTGGAGCTGCAGCTACCTGCCAAGGCTGCAGCCCTGACAAGAGACCTCAGTAGGGCCCCCCTCCCCCACCTACCCAGGAGGTGCTGGTACTGTGTTCTTTGATGCACAAACACTAGCCCAAAGTGAACGAGCTGGGGTTAGAGCCCCTGCCTCACCCCTCCTATAGGCAGGAAGTGACTGGAGTGTCTTCGTGGCCCCCTGCCCTGTTATCGGTGTCCTGTGTTGATCAGAGTATTGGATATTGACCATATGGTCTTCCGTAGAGAGCTACTCCAGTCCCAGGAATTCAGAGACATGAAAGAAGAGATTCAGCTTCATAGAGCTGCCCTATGATGCCCATAGGCAGGCATGCTTTTGTGCCCCCCCAAGAGCACATATACATATAATAAATTAATGGTAAAATTAGATAATGTAGCCAGGTGTGGTGGTTGATGATTGGACTCTCTGTATTTGGAAAGCTAAGGCAGGAAGATTGTAAATTTGAGGCTCGCCTGAATTTTATGAGTCATAGGCCAGCCTGAACCACATTAGTAGGTTAGTTACATCAGAGGCTAGAGAGATTG
>PVIH01005866.1:115974-118491 GCA_004025045.1 Sigmodon hispidus
CCTCAGAGCTTCCCATAAATGGGGATTTTCAGCCCTCCACTCTGTAGCCTCACAACTCATCTTTGTGGATATTATTTTAGCTGGGCAAGTATGTTACTGTGAAAACTGAAGTCCCTCCACCTTGAAGCCTGGAGCTATTTTGGGAGCTGAGAAATTTCTAATCCCCCATCCTGCGAAGTTTTTAAACCCCCAAGGTCCTGGATAATCCCGGCCCAGCTGGGAAGCATCTTCTCCCCATCCTAAAACAACCAATCAGCCAGCAGCTGCCCACCTGACAGCAGTAATAAAGAAACTTTCTCTGAACCCCTCACTCCCCAGTCTGATAACAGCATTTCTATGGTCTTTGATCTTTGTGTTTTAAAAGTCTTGCTATTGGGTAGCGGAGAGCTCAGTTCCCCACTAGCAGGAGCTGAGCTCAACTCTACAGCTGTAATAAACCTTGCTTTGCATTTGCATTCCGAGAGTCAGTGTGATTCTGAGGATCTTTCTGGGGGTCATTGAGACTGGGCAGAACAGTTACATGTGTATACGCTACAGAATATTACTTCAACTGTGAAAAGGTGTGTTACTGTTGCTCATGCTGCCTTTGTTTAATTATGTACAGGTGGGTTGCATCTGTTTCGCCTTGCCTGCCTAAGGCATCGATTGGCCTAATAAAAAGCTGAATGGCCAATAGCTAGGCAGGAGAGGAATAGACAGGGCTGAGGGGCAGAGGAATAAATAGGAAAAATCGAGACTCAAAAAAAAAAAAAATGAGAACAACAAGAGAAAGAGGAGGAAGAGAGAATGAGGGACACATCTGGATCAAGAATCGAGGCAGGGGCTGGAGAGATGGCTCAGCGGTTAAGAGCACCGTCTGCTCTTCCAGAGGACCCAGGTTCGATTCCCAGCACCCACATGGCAGCTCACAACTGTCTGTAGTTCCAGTTCCAGGCAAACACCAAGGCAAATAAATAAATAAATAAATAATAAAGTTTAAAAAAAAAAAAAAAAAAGAAAGAAAGAAAGGTAATGAGCCCTAGGACAAAAGGTAGGTAAAGAGAAACAGGTTACAGAACCTACACACACACACACACACACACACAAAATAAAAAATAAAACAGGGCACAGTGGCACATAATTTCAATTATTTTTGAAAAGATTTTGTCTGCTTTTATTTTAGTATATGAATGTTTCACCTGCATGTAAGTGCACCACATGTTTGCATCCTCTACTGAGGCCACGAGAGGGAGTTGATCTCCTAGGACTGGAATTACAAAAAGCTGTGAGCTGCTATGTAGGTGCTGGGTATTGAATTCCTGTCCTTTGCAAGGGCAGCCAGTGCTTTTACCTGCTGCAGCGTCTCTCCAGCCACTGTGGAAGCTTATACTTTTAATAATATTATCATTAGGAAGGAGGTCAAGACAGGCAGAATGGTGACTACCAAACATACCCTGTTGTGAAATATTAATTTAAGATGTATTGCACTCATTTACGCTGTGGAACATTTGTCTAGTGATGCAAAGATGTGTTATGTTTGTTTGGTTAAATAAAATTAACCTGGGGTCAGAAGGCTGAGTTGGCAACTCGCTGACAGGAAATGGTGGGGAGGAGCTATCTATGTGTAGCTAGAGTTCTTAAGTAAGGGCTGAGCAGAAGGACACTGTTTTGAGAGGAGACCTTAGAAAGAAGACAAGATTAGCTACTTGCTATTCAGCCTCTCTGAGGAGCAGAATTTCACCTCAACCTATGAATCCTGAGCTCTATAGAGGGCTAGAGATCTAGGTAAAGTTTCCTTTAGAGGCTGTGATAGATAGAGCTGCTGCCTGAGGGGACAGAATTCCTGCAGGGCTGTGGCCTGTGCAGCCAAAAGGTCGCTGAGGAACTGCAATTGCCAATTAGGACAGCAGTTGCTTAAGGGGCAGTTATTGAATGTAATGAAAACCAATACCCTACTTGGCAAGACCCAGGCCAGTAAAACCCAAACCAACCAACAAACAAAAAAGTGTGTCAAAAAAAAAAACCAAACACCAAAAACCCAAGGTCAGGGCCTGCACGATGGCTAGACAGGTAGAGGAACTTTCCACCACGCCTGACAACCTAAGTTCGATTCCTGGGTCCCACGTGGTGGAAAAAGAGAACAAGTTGCTGCACATGGTCCTCTGGCCTCCACATGTGTGCATGGCAGATGTGCACGCTACATATGTCTACAAATCAATAAATGTAGCTTTAAAGTTAAAGCAGGATCGACGGTAAAGAAGGGTGATCTCTGATCTACCCCCCACACACACACACACACAAGAATTGGTGGTTTGGGGGCAAGTCCTATCCAATTGGCCTTGGTGACAGTACCCAGCAGCTTGGTATCACACCCCTTTACGAAGCTCAAATGCATCTCTACTGAAATTGGAATAGGCATTAGTCATTGTTATAGTCTCATAACTTTTGTCTTAAAATTTAAAAAGCCATTTCACATCCATTTCCTGGCTGATTCCCTCAAAAAGAGTGGAAGTCCAAAGATGGGGACGGGGGGGGGGG
>PVIH01005867.1:0-118283 GCA_004025045.1 Sigmodon hispidus
CTCCAGTGTGCGCTGGGACGCTGCAGAGAGCACCGGTCCCGGTGGCGGAACCGGAAGCAATGTGAGCTCAACTCTCCCTCCCAGGCCAGGATACAGGCTCTGAGGCCTGCCGAACCCTCCTCACCTCTGGTCAGGGTTCGAATCCGCCCCTCAGAGACCCCTGCAGTTGGTTTGCTCAGTTCACTCAGTTCGGGGTCGCAGTAGGGATCCTTGCAGATTCCCTAAGCAGCAGGAGCTGTGTGTGTGGCCAGGTGCAGAGTTCAGCTGCTCAAGTATGGTAATTTCTAATTGCCAGAACTTCAGTTGTAAAAGAAATGACTAAATAAAATGTCATTTATAGTATTAAAAAAAAGACCAAGATGAAGTTCAGCTGTTGTAGCACTTGGACCGCCACCTGCGCTACCTGTGGCATTTGCAATTCGGGCCTGGGCCTGCAGACACACAGGCTATAGACACAAGACTGCTGGGTCATTCATGCAGGGAGAATGCCGAATGCCGTTTATTGAGACTCAGACTTCAATAACCGAGGCAGAGCACAGGAGGAAATTCCCCAGGTGGCTGGAAATCACTGACCTGGGGTAAACAACTTATCCCCAGGTGGCTGGGATATTACAGACTTGTAGCAAACAACTTAGGCTGCTCACCTGTTCTAACTTCAACTCCTCTGTTCTAACCCCGACAGACAGGAAACCAGAAACTTACTGGATCTGGGTATTAAGCACAGAAGGTACAGCCAGTTTCTGCCTCATGGCTCAGAGTGCAGGGAAAGATCACACAGGGGCCTACAAGCTGTGACTGCTGTGACTTCTCTTTGCCTCCTGCTTATCATTTTCTCTTGAGATAATTCCTTGATAGGTTATAGTTCTGAGAAGATCTTGTCTTCTTTACCCTGAGCCAGTTCGGATTCAAAGGCAAAGCCTGGCCTTGCGGATATGTTGGCCCTCCTGTTTACTCTGTATTAACATCACACACATACTTTGGATGTGCTCTGCGTTCCATTCATGGTTCCAGTAGAAAAGTTCTTCGTGTGAATGAGCTGTACTGTAAGAAACCATCCTGTGGATTGTGCATAGCTCTTCCACTTTGACACTGGGTTCTCTCGTGAATGGAGAAATGCTCGCTCCTATTTTCTAGACAGAGAGAGCTCCAAGTACCAGTGCACAGGTGGCACCACAAAGTTCCCACCGCAGCAATTAGGAATATGAATACCAAAGGACATTTATAATGGAAAATGAGCAGAAATGCTCTCAGCTGGAGAGGTGTTTTAAATATCTTAAAATGTTTTAATTAGTGGCTTTGTAAAAGATTTGAAACATTTTGCAAGCATTACTATTGTTTAGCAAGAACACTTATTTAAATCTTTATTCTTTTATGAGCAGAATAAATAGCTGGGTTTTTTTTTTTTTTTACCTGCAATAAGTAAAGGGTTGGATCTAATCTCTCAATTTCAAATCTTCTATACTAAACCTTAGAGAGTAGTTTTAAATGTGTAGTTTTAATTTTTAGCAAAATATATGTGGAAAGCAATGGAAATAGGTCATTAGGCAAAAAGACCAACTTCCAGGAATGCAAGTAGTGGTTTATAAGACATGCAGAAACATGGGCTCTGCAGTCACTTATAAATTTGAGGAAAAACAGGAGAATATCCAAAAGGCAACAGCCTATCTTTAATAAATATTTTCAGGGGGCAATATATGGCATTGTGTGAGATCTTCTGGATTTAAAGAGCATGAATTAAAACTTGCAATTTGTTCCAATATTTGAAACTAAAATATCACTTTAATTTTTCCTTGAAAACATACAATGGCAATGGAAAGGAATCTGGGGTCCTTATGAGCAGGGAATCTGAGGTATAAACCGTGAGCTTTTCTTCAATGACAGCTTAGTTCTTGCACTTGATTGGCAGTATGAATGGTTTATTATGTTGCAGGAATAACACCTAATTTGCAGAGCAAAGCATCAGTGAGCCTGAGCAGGTCCAGTCAGCTCTGATAAGAATGAAGAACAAAAGGATAACCACAAGTGAACAACATCTTTTTTTTTAAAATTTATCTTTTTTTTCTCCCATCTATGTCCCTTCCTTTCTCTGTCATTATCCCAGCATCTCCTGTCTAGTTTATATTACATGAGAGAACAACCAAACAGCATCTTGTATACATAAAATACAACCTAGGAAAAAGAAAATGAAGCATTGTCAAACCACACTCCAGTTTTGTTTCAGTTTCTATTTGTGAATGCTTACAGACCCATAAAAATACAAGATAATTTACACAGAAAGGTTGCTTGTAACTTTGCCTGATTCTCTCTACAATTTAACTTGTAAGGCATTGGTATAATCCACAATGTTCTATTTTTAATATACTTCTCTCCACCCCCCTACCGTGTGTGTGTGTGTGTGTGTGTGTGTGTGTGTGTGTGTGTGTGAGAGAGAGAGAGAGAGAGAGAGAGAAGGGGGGGGAGACAGATTTGTATGTGTTATTAGTTCTGTGAGAATGTACCACCACTAATGTCAGTTCAAAGCCATCACCTCATGGCAAGTCTCGATCATCCTGCACTAGCCCCTGTACCTATCCTTAATACTCACCTGTCACTAATCTATTATTCAGTCCTCTAGTTTTATATTTCCAGGCTATTACTTCTCCTTAAGGCAGCTTAGTCTTTTTGTGCATCCAAAGCCATTCTTTCATTGACTGAAGATGTTTCCATATTGTGATATTTTGTTACCATTCACTGCTCAGTTGATGAGTTATGTTTGCTAGTATTCTAGCCGTTGCTAGTTTTGAATATTTGTACAACATTTGTTCTGTTGAATTTTTCACTAAACCTTTGAAAGATTTCAGGTGGCTTACGTGGTCAAAGGCTGCTACTGGCCTTCAGGAAGACTGATAATGTCGTGGCCACTGTTGTTCATGGATGCCATATAATTTCTACTCTATAAAAAGTCAAAGTGAAATTTTATTTTTACAAATCAATTGTTATTCATTTTTTCCTTTCTGAGAAATAGAAGACTATTGTTTGCATATATTTTCATTCAAGATCTGGGAGGAGTATACTTTATATATACTAACAAACCCATATTATTCAAATCAATGCCCAGGCTTTGACATATTTGTAACACACACAATGGAAGAATAGATGAATGAAAACCTGAGAGATTGGACTGCCATAAAGGAATATCAAAGTGAGTCCTACTCACATACACACACTATTTCTTATCTTTATATGCACAGGGACACACATGCTTCTGAATGGACTCATTCACACTCATACACAATAATAGAAAACATAAAACAGGAGTTTAACATTCTTTTTACTCAGGAGTTGAAGTATTTTAGTGAAAATGACACAGAGGGTTGACACTTGGAATGTCTTGATGGGAGTATCACATCTATCAGCAAATGGTGACTACTGTGCCCCACTCCCTATTCTAAAATACAGTGCTGATCAACCAGCGTCCCGATCCAGAGAGCTCTTTAACTCTAAGGATTAGAAAATAAAGTGTTCAAATTAATCAATGTCTGACTATGAGTTATAAAGAATCCAAAGCTAACTCATCCATGTAGCAATGTATTAAAACAGTAGTATTAATACATAAAGTACACAAATAGTTTAATTAAATGGTTTGGAGGGCACTTTTGATAGAACTCCTAATGATAAAAGATTACAATTTTCTTTCTCAAATTTATGGAACACTCAATGGCAGAAATATTGTGGTAGTTTATTTTCTAATGTAGTTAGATATTTTCCTACAACTACAATAAGTATCTTGTGTA
Source organism: Sigmodon hispidus (assembly GCA_004025045.1). Classification (NCBI taxonomy): domain Eukaryota; kingdom Metazoa; phylum Chordata; class Mammalia; order Rodentia; family Cricetidae; genus Sigmodon; species Sigmodon hispidus. The sequence goes on from PVIH01005867.1 coordinate 3,774, forward strand.
TAAGTTAAATCATTTTAAAAATATTTTTGAGCCCTTGCATGAGAAGGTTCTCAGGAGCCTTTGGAAGGAGATACATCATGAGAAATTCATACTTTATAAAACTCCATTTGTTGCCGCTTTCAATATTGAATATTATACATAATATGCCTCTTGTAATATAACTACAGTCAACTCTGAAACTATAAAATTAATTTCAAGAAGAGAAACTAGAATTCATTTTCTTCCCATGGTAAGAGTTAGGCTTTTGTGTAGCAAGCACATTTTGGATGATGGAGCCTCGGGCTAATTCTTTGTGGTTGTGACAAATTGGAATATTTCTTTCAAAGGAATTAAACCCAAACAGAATACATGCTTTTCCTGTCTTGCTTTGCTCTAACTGGCTCATTCCCATGTGTAACAGTGTTGTGGCTCTTTGTGATACACACAGGAGCCACTTATACTCAGGCTACCCTGAGGGAGCATGAATGCTTTGCTGTATCAACTGCTTTCATAATTTGTCAGTCATCAATGCCAACAAAATTAGCTTAAGACTGTGGATTTCCTCTCCCTTAAACTGAAAAGAAGTTCGGAGTAGCAAATTTGAATCCTGTATATTTTCTCACATGGTTTTAAAAACAGAAAATGGTCCCGGTTTTCACTATAGCAAGAGTGATGGCAAATGCCAGGAGAAGAAGCCTGTGTGACCCTGATTGAAGAGACTTACAGTACAAAATCAATCCACCTTTCTTTTAAAATCATACACCTTTGTTTTTGTCCCTGTTTTAGTTTTGGTAAAAGATAGTAAAAATTCTGCAGAACCTGTGACATATTCCTGTAGTAATATTTATCTGCCCCCAAGCAAAGACAGGTCGAATTCTATGTGATTGACCCGTGGAAGCTCATTTGTGAATTCTCTGTTCTTGCCCATACGTTTGTTCCTTAAGAGTCTATTCATAACTTGCCTTATGATATCAAATCCTTTTTTTAAAAAAAGATTTATTTATTATGTATACAATATACAGAAGATGATACCAGATGTCATCATAGACGGTTGTGAGCCACCATGTGGTTGCTGGGAATAGAACTCAGGACCTCCAGAAGAACAGTCAGTGCTCTTAACCTCTGTTCCTATCTCTGTCCTGTGAATTAAAATTCTTTACCTTCTTAATTTTCATCAGTCCTTATGAGAAAAATATCCCTGCCTTTCAGAGGAGGAAATTGTGCTGTTTAGACATCAGGCATGCCAAAGGCCCATGGATTTGTGCACAAGCTTCTTGAAGAGCACACTGGAACATTACCTTCTAGCTCTGTGCACTTGACTGGAGATGCCCCTACCCCACTGGAACTATGTAAATCCACTTTCCATCACCACAACAACATACCTGAGATAGATAATATACAAAAGAAGATTAAACTGATTATTTGGGCATCCATTTTTTAACATTTCCATCAGTGATTGGTTGAATTTATTACTCCTCACCATACCAGTCAGACCAAAGACAGCAAGAGGCCAGAGTCCCACATTCGCTGTTTAGGGTCATCTTCAATGACTTTTAAAAAAAATCTCTCAAGAATGTCACAGTCTTTCCATAATGTCCCCTTGGGTGTGATGATATATATTTAATACAATTAATCTGGAATATCAGAGAGAACCAAGCCAGGTCATGGAGGGACAGATGACTCACACCTTTAATCCTAGCTTTCAGAATGTGGAAAGAGGAAGTTAAGAGAGCCAGGCAGAACAAGAGAAGAGAGTTTTTCAGCTTTCCCAGAGACTTTCCCTTCCTTTTCTGCTAAGAATTCAGAGGCATTCAGTTGGAGGATTCCTGGAGACAGGTCTGAGGAGTTGGCTGGGTGGCTGTGGTTTGTTTCTGATATTCCAGCTTTTTCCACAATAAAACAAACCAAAACAAAGCTGCTTTGCCATAGGCTAACACAGTTCCTTTATTATCCAATGATAATTTACAGAATATGGAAAGACATCCCACATTACTTGAGCCTTTAACACATGAACCATTGGGAACATTCAAGTAACAAACTATAGTGGAAATCATGGGGGATCTGGTGATTTCTCCCTTCTGTATCTTCAGAGGCAGAAAAGGGTTCTCATGAAGAAAATGTATAATCTTGGTTGTGGCATCTTCTCAAGACCTGGTGTGATCAATAGTAAAGGCACAGAAATCACCATGCATGGCCTTTTCTTGTACCACTGTTCACATTTCTCCTTAGCTATTCCCATTTAGGCCCTCCCACAGCCAACTTCCATGTAGCACAAAGAAAAAAAGGCAGACTAAGCCTTAATCAATCAACTAATAGTTACTGACATTGACATCAATAATTTAGAATAAATGAGTATAGTCTCAGCCAGGTATAATTTATAAGCAATTTTAAGCCATTGCATACTTGTTAGGTTTTCTACGCCCCAATCAGTACACATTTAAAAACCTGAAATAAAGGAACTGATGGATTACTCACAATTTCTCCCTCCCAGTTCAAGTCTTGCCTACAGTTTTGTGAACTGAATCTGTCAGAGCCGGGCTCTCATTTCAGAGTCGGATTTTGGAGACTACCCTGCCAGTATTGAACATGTGACATCTTGGTTTATCTTAGTGTTCCTAATACTAGCTTTTGTGGCCCTGTGCAAATGTCCATAGTAACTATAAAAGTGTATATTTTATTGTAATAATCAAGGCAGAAAGGTTTGTAATATAAGAAAAAAAAATTGTGTCATTTACATGGAGAATACTGTGACTATGATATTCAACTGGGGCTATTTTGGGGGCAGAAGACCTGTGAAAAAAGAGATATTCACTGTAGTAAACTAGAAAACAGAATGTACCTTTAAAAAGCAGGAGTGGCCTATAGCAAAGTATCACATACCAAACAAATAGATTTCTCATCATTTTTTATCATGCACATATCATTCTCACAGTATCTGAGACTTTTGACTAAGGTCATTTCATTTTATAATCACTGCCTACTAGTGTGAAGTACTGAATGCAAAATTAACTGCTAAAAGCTATTTTCTGTTAGAGCCAGGGTCAAGACACACAGATGCCATCAATATGAGGATCTTTGTTCCTGTATGGTAGAATCAAACATTAGTTTGGAAGCAATTTATTTTATAGTAGCTTCCCCTGGCCTATGTTTTAGGTGCTATATGATCAGTTTCAAAGAAAACTTAACAAAAGCCTCATAGGTCTGTACTTTTATTTCATTTTGAAAGAAGTTGGGAGCAATAATGCCCCACATGGTTCAAGTTGGAGACTGATGCTTCAGGCATCTGAAAGTCACAGAAGAAACTATATTTGAGCAGGTCCATCAGAGAAAAAGTATCAGCATTAATGGTTTCTTCTGTGTCTTTTCTTGACATTAAGAAAACCTCTGAACTTTCATATATATTCTTTATTAGAAACGGCTTGTAGGTGTTTGAGATGGTCATCAGAAAAGACAGTAGTGGAAACCATTTTACAGGGTGCTCAAGGTGATTCTTCCATCTAAGCTAGTCTCCCTACACACACTTAAGTCATGTCCACAAAACATGGTAGTTATTGGTTGCTAACTGGAAATGTTCAAATGGCCTCTACTTTAATATTTTACAGAAGTGATTCTGTCATTTTCCTTACATGTGACCTGGAGGAGAAAACGAATTATGTCTTTATACAAATGGATTTCTCCATTGTACTAAATTTGCTTATATAATAGAGAACGTTTACTACAGGTAATCCCTAAGCCTATATATGGGAATATCTGAAACACAGGCCTGGTCCTTGATCATTTAATGAATAGTTAGGCTTTTTGTTTTTTTTTGTTTTTTGAGATGTATCTACCTTATAGCACTTCTTAAGGGAAAGAATCAGGAATATAAAACATGCAATTATATAGAGTCCCGGAGCAGAGAAAGGAAAGTGTGCACTTAAGAAAACCAAATCCAAACCAGGTTCCTCTGGGAATGTGTGCACTCTGTGATCAGTCTTACTGCTAATGCATTTTTACTGTGTAAGAAATCAGGGAAGCCACTGAAATGATTAATGCTTTTTGTCTGCCCCAAAGGAATTCAACTTTTTTTCTGACAGGACATTTCTATATTGCTATCAATAGTGATTTTTTTCTATTGTAATAATAATAATCATAAAATGTTCTACTCATTTCGGTTGTATCATAAAACCAAAACACTTTAGAAAGAGATGAACCAAAGAATAACTAGGTGGAAATATGTTATGAAGTAATTCACCTATTATTGTGGAAGAATAGACAAACCCCCCAAAATGAGCAAAAAAAAAAAAACAGGGACCCCACCTTCTTTGTACAGGATTGCCACGGGCCACTTCCATCCAGGGTCATCCCATGTAAGGAGTTAGGTAAGAAAGAACTGCCAGTGAGTACCAACAATGGCAGATTTCTCTACTGGTTAGTATAACATGAATTATACAGAATGAACCTTCAGCTTCAGTTTCCACACCACAGCAACTTATTTCTCACCTGTGTTCTGCATATGCTGGCAGAAGTGTCCTTAAGGACCCATCCAAATATCAGCTTAAACTGATAGAAGTTCAGACAACATATGCCTGATCTCTGTGCTTGGTCAGAAAATGACATCCTCCTTTTTTTTCCCCTTGGGGGCTTTGTGTAATCCTATCTACATATAATGGGCTGGGGCAATATGCGTTTCAGTGTCCCATGGGGCGAGTACTGGCCACTGATGACCCCAGGTGCAAGAGCTTCCTTTCACTGCTTTAGACACAGTGAAGCTTAAGAGATGTCCATCCTCCACACCTCAGTGAGCAACTTTGAATTGTGGATGACGGATTTGCATTGTGGTGTTGTGCAAGTTAGGTAAAACCCTTGATGAGACTCTGAGTAGCTATGTGGTCACATTCCTGAACATCACCAAGTTCTGCTGTTAAAGGAAGAAAAAGTTTATGAGTGTTGAGAAAAGGATCTACTATGTACTAGGTCTTAGTACCAAACACCTGAATTATTTTCTGCCTGCTGTAGTATAAAGAGAGTAGCAATTGTTTCATTGTGTCAGCGGAACATGTAACATTATAGTTCTCTGTGGCTTCCATAGCAGTTACCACATCTGCCTGTCTCAAAACGACATAGATTTATTCTCACAGTTTTGGAGGCCAGAAGTTTGAAGCCATTGTGTCAGCTGGGTGGCAATTCCTTTAAAAACAGAAGAGGAAATTTCTCCCCTAAACCTCTTCCTTATTGTGTGGCTTCCAGTGGCTTGTGTGTGAGGCATCCAAGTTTTCACCCCCCATCTTCACCAGGCCATGCCCATGTCTGTGTGAGTCCTCTTCAGTCTCTTATAAGGATGTCACATTTAAATCACTGCTGTAAAAGACTCTGCTAAAGACAATTAACTGATAATACATCCTTAAAGTTCTCTGTACAAAGTATCATGCACAAGTTTCAAGATTTTGATCTAGAGTTTATTTGGGAGGGGGAGCCACTATTGAGCACACTACAGAATGAGAATGTTTTCTATACTATACACATTAATGGCATACACACTTAGAAGGTTAAGCCACCTTGAAAGTTTGTCCAGCCTTAAGATACATAACAAAGTTTGGATCAACAGTAAACTGACAATGAATGTCTTACCTAGTGATTCAAACATTCACAGCACCTAAGGACCATAGAACCTTAATGTTTACAGTAGACACTCAGCCGAGCCCACATATTTTCTGAGCTTTTAGGTTGTTGGTGGGACATCACCTATACATTTAAGAAGTGCTATAGATGATTATAGCATAAATAATATGCACTTAGAGCTCCTTAGAATCAATATGCCTAAGTTCTAGTGCAGTTTCTGAAAATGTCCAATAATACTGATGCATAATATTAGGCTCATGACAGCACATGCTTGAGAAATGATATTCTTAAAGGAATAGGATAACCATGAAGGCTGTGGTCAGGATGTATCGTGGTAGTTCTTGAATTTTAATAAGGAACAGCCTTATATTCTATGATACTTACTAAGGGAAGCTGCTTTCCTTACCATTTTAAAAATATTGACTTGTGTACTACATTCCTATGGTAAGGGTTGAACTTTGCAGTTAGAAGTAGCTTTTGTATAATTCTATATCTCTTTAATGTGTATAAGAGCTTCATGAAAATGAATTTGTAGTTACCTTTTCATGTGTCAGATCTGTCTTTAGCTCTTAGCATTGTAAAAATCTTTTTCATTTTGCTAATATGGGTTGGCTCAGGAGCAAGACACCCTGTAATAGTTATTCATTTCTAAAGGGACCATTCTTGTTCTCATTTACATCAATCATGGCTTTCCTGAGTGCTGATTTATACCAGAAGTCTCTTTTCCCACATAAATGTATTCAGAAGCAGCCTCTAAGGTACAAATTAGGGTCTAAAATTCACTTACTGTTAAGGCACTGATGAGCCATTCATAGAAGCTGCTTGATCAAGGCAAAGATATGGTGAAATACATGTAGAAAACCGTTCTCAAAATGGTATCTGTCACTGATAGCCTTGTTTCTCGTCAGTTATTGACAGAAAATGGTGGCACCATTAGAAGACCGCACAATGGAAATTGTTCACAACCAGAAATTTCAAATGATTTTTCTATTTTATAGTTAATAAGTCATGCAAAGTAAATCAATCATTTTTGCAAGCCTACTCTGAAATGTCACTGGCATATTATAAATAGATGATAGATAGATAGATAGATAGATACATACATACATACATACATAAATATGTACATACATACATAAATAGATAGATGATAGATAGTAAATTATATATAAATAACTCCTAGATTGATCATTTTTATAAGATATATTTTTAGAGAATGTTAAAAAAAATCTATGTTCAGTTGGTGGTAATATGTAATTATTTTTAAACCACATTACTTAATCTACAACAATCAACTAGAAAGGAGGATTTATAAAAAATGTTGAATTGAAGATGAAAGGTATTTTATCTTCTTTTTAGTAAAAGGGTTATATATTTCTTATTAGGCTACATTACAATGTCAAATACTTCACAAGCTTGTATTTCAAAGTAGCTAAACTTAGTAAAACTGATACAACCATAAGCCATTGCTTAATAAATTGGGTTTGTGGGAAAAAAATGTGCTATCTTTACGAAAATTACTTAATAATGTCCACGTATAGCGTGGTGGTATCATGCTGTGAATCAAAGAAGGATATGTATCAAATGCATTAAAATTAAGATTCTATGTCTATGAGACCCTGCTCCTTTTTGAAGACTTAGAGTGAGTTCCAATAAGCCAGCTGTCCTGTCATGAGGTCCCTGTGTATCTTGTGTTTAGAATCCTTTCTTTGTGAATCAGTTCATTACAACTGTGTGTTCTGTTTCTTGCAGTTCAGCAGGAGAGCAGTTTCACTGGCAGACACAAGGTAAAGTATGGCCACTTGATGGAATTTTACCTCTTCTAGATGTGCCTTTACTGATTAATTGTCTTAATGAACTTTAGATTTCAACAGTTAATTGGAAAAAACAATAATAATTAAATGAAATTATAATAGCTTATGATTTGGGGTGAGGGGGCTAATTCTCTTAATTTTCTGATAACTGAATCTTCTCCAAGAATACACATAATTGATTGACTTTTGCTTCTCTGTTTGATGTCAAGACTTTCAAAGTTGATATCTAATAGATGTAGTATTTGATTGTTAAATAATAACCTGAAGTAATGTTTCTCAAACTTCTTATTGCTGGGACCCTTTAATACAGCTGCCCTTGTTGTGGTGATGTGCAATCATAGAATTATTTTGTTACTACTTAGTAACTGTAATTTTGTTTCTGTCATGAATTGTGACGTAAATATCTGACTGCAGATAACATGTAACCCCTGAAAAAAAAAAGCCATTTGGGGGCAAAGGGTTCAAGACCCACTGATTGAGAACTGATGACTTAGAGAATTATTGTTAGCCTATCATGTTTACTGCTTTTTATCTTCTTTTAGATGGTCAAAAAGACATCGAAGATGAACTTACAACAGGCCTTGAGCTGGTGGACTCCTGTATTCGATCACTGCAGGAGTCAGGAATCCTTGACCCACAGGATTACTCCACCAGTGAAAGTAGGTCAAACAGCAGCCTCACTAGGCTTTGTGTCTTGACATTTCTTTTTTTCTTAAGGCAACCATGTGGCCTCGACTGTACTCTCACTCACTATGTATGGGTCCAAGCATTACCTTGAGCCTCTGATCCTAACTACTTCATCTCTGGGATGCTGAAATTACAGACATGTGTCTCCATACCCTGCTTATACAATGCTGAGGATGGAGGAGAAAGTCCACATTAAAAAAACTCTCTACAAACTGAGCTACCTTCCCATAGGAGCTGAACTAAAATACGAATACTGCAACTTTTTAAAACATAATGTTTTTCACAGCTTATGCTAACTGCCTATCATTGGTGTGGTGAAACACCACCACTGATGACAATTTATGAAAGTCTGTTTGGGCTTAGGGTTGCAGAGTGATGGTCCATAATTATGAGGAAAGTGTGGCAGCAGTCAGGCATAGTGGGATGTTCTCTGATACCATTTTGTATCACACCAGGAAACAGAGGGCAGACTGTTAGTGAGACAGAGTATATACTCTTAAGGCCTGTCCCAGTGATGTAATTCTTTCTGGAAGTCTCCATGTTTAAAGCCTCCTGAGACAGTTCCACCGACTGGGAAACAAATGTCAGATACAAAGATATTTCTCATTCAAAGCAGCACACGAGCAGTATGTAATAAAAGCATTATGATTCCTTTATCTTTCTTCACTCTCAACAATTCCTTCCTCACCAGTTAGGTTACAAAGTCTCCAGGATTAAATAAAAACAATGAAGCATTTTAAAAACTTAAATTTTCTTGACTACACATTAAAGTTTGCCATAAAAAGAAAGACATGAGGGTAAGATACCATAGTTGTTTTAAAAATAATTTAATTTACTTATTAATTTCTTTACATATTAAGTTCTCTATAGTTTCATTTCTTTGTAGTATGTAATACAACTACATTTTTAGATAGTCATTGTGCTTACTCAAATACATTCAAGCAAATTCCTGCATTTATACTCATAAAATAATTTTTAAAGTTGACATTGTATTTGGTCTTCATTCTTATATTTTAAAATGTACAGTTGTCACCGCTTTTAATTGGAGTTATGGTATCAAACTGTGTTTAATATTTGAATGCATGCACTTTATTACAGAATATAGACAGAGGCATATAGCACAGTATGTTTTCTTGCTCAAAGAGAGCATGAAAGTAGATGTGTCTTTTTCAAATAATAGAGTAGCATATTTGATTATTAGTTTTGGAAAAATCTTAAACTCTAACAAATAGAAAGTAGAGAAAAGATGAATAAATGAAACAGGAAAATAAGAGGCAAGCAAATTATAACAGAAGATTCAAGCCCATTATATCAGCATCACTCTTTCTATAGTACACTGAATTATCCTCTAAAATATCAATAATTCAGACAAATGGTAAACAAAAATTGTTATATTATCTTTATATGAAACAATATCAAAACTAAATGGGAAAACTAAATTCAAAACTAAATGATCAATCCTAAAAACATACAAATAGGTAACATTATACAGACTAAAATACAGAATATATAAGTGTGTGAACTTGTATGCATGTAATGATAATTAATGAAGAAAGGCCATGAATTTGAAAGATCAAGGAGGGGTATATGGGAGGATTTGAAGGGATGAAAAGGAGAGGGTAAATGATGTCATTATAATCTCAAATAAAAGCAATAAATAAAAGGTATTAATTTGACCTTTTCAGTACACATTTAGATAGAATGCTAAAAGAAAATTAAAACAAAGAGAATAAAAAAAGTAGACCTTACAATTGACAAACAGGGGCTGTGGAAGTGATTCCATTGGCAAACTGTTCATGTATCATGCACAGAGCCTATGCATCAATCACTTAAGATGGTGCATATATGAATCTCTTTGGTTTATGGATGTAGGAGAATCAGAAAGTCAAATCTACTAAGTAAGTTTGAGGCCAGCCTTGATTATATAAGTTTCTATCTCAATCAATAGATAGTAAATAAATATTTTAAAATTTCAACACATTAAATATATTTCCAACCTTTATCATATGATTATAAAAGTATCTAATTAGAATATTTTGACATGAAGGATCAGAGATAAAATAAAAACATCAAATAAAGAGTTCACAGTCATTGATGATAATTCATGAAAATTAAAAACAGATAAAACAATAGTACATGGAATCAATCATATTATAACTAGGAAATATACTTCTGAGAAGTATTGACTCCAGTGAGAAAGTTATACAATTTATAACACAAAACAAGAATATTTTATAATAAAATATGTATTTAGTGGAAATATAAACTTCATTACTAAAAATATAGGAATGCTGTATTTATGTTTTGGAAATTTTTTCAAAAGAAATAAACAAGGGCTAGAGAGATGGCTGAGTGATTTACTGTGCATACAGCTTTTGCAAAGGACCCGAGTATGTCTCTCAGCACTATGTCAGGCAGCTTACAACCAGCTCTAACTCTAGCACTAGGGGATCTGATTCTGTCTTCTGAACTACAAAGGAACCTTCACACATGTGTACATGCTCACTCAAAGACATACAAATAGGCACACAATTAAAAAAATTTCAAGAAACTAAAAAAAAAAAACACAAGAAGATTGGAAGTGGTAAAAAGGTGTTTTATAAATAAAACAAGAAAGTGAAGTAATTGAAAGGATAAATATGCATATCTTATTGCAATAAAATAAGTAAGCACACTTAGCTTCTCAGTTAAGGAGCTCTTGTAAATTTAAAGGACATTATAAGAATGCCTAGCAAAAGCTTTTCTTCTTTTCAAGTATGAGCTCAAGAGTATGAATAACGTGACCCTTTACTTTTTTGCCTTACAGGGCAGTTAAACACTCCAGTTATAACAGATACATTCTGTACTCCATCTATGTTTAAGACACATTATGAAGTTTCTATAATGTACGGAGTAGTCTGATTAAAGAGCTGAGATTTTTCTCCTAAGCTCTGGCATGTAGCTTTAAAGAAAGGAATAGTAACTGAAGCAAACTGGCTCCTAGCAAAGCAGCTGCTCTTTAGACCTTTACTTTCTGGGTTCCATACAAGCACAGTCACAGAGTTGCTGCTTTGCATTGTAACTGTGAGATTTGTCTATTTCGTTGCAAAGCAACAGGTAACATTTTCAGTACCTAATAGTTACATTGTAAAAATATATTACAACTTATTTGTCCTCTGGAATGTTAGTTGCTATTTGGCTGTTTTCTAATGGGTTATTAAAAATCACACACACACACACACACACACACACACACACACAATTTTAAGTGCCAGATGATGAAGGAAGCACCTAATCTTTTGTGCCAAAGGATTGAGCCATAGCCATGTGGGATGTTGTTATTCAGGAAAGAACTTTGTTCTTAACATTTCAAAAGCAAAAACACTTTGAGATTAAAATCACTGTATAAAATTTAGGGGGAAATGTGACAATATTTGACACATAACTGTAATTTGAAATATCAATATATTGCTTATGTTGAGTATTGAAAGGATCTGAAAACTGAAATGTCAGTTTTTCTATGTATGTCCGTCAGTTAGAGGTTACATATGATAAAGATGTTATTCAAAGATTTTTAACTAAAAGCATTTTAATTGAGACTATTTACAAAGAGATAGGCAAAATCACAGGAGCAGACAGCACATGCTGAAACTCCCAGGAATTAGCAACAAACTGACAGAAGAAGCTGTCACCACCCTTGGACCTGAAGCAACTTGCTAGAACTGGTAAAAAGCAGAGTCAAGCAGCAAGAATGTCGTACTGGTAAATCTAATCTCCTTTTCTAACCTCCCCCCCCACCGCCCCTAACACACACACACACACACACACACACACACACACACACACACACACACACACTCATGCTTCTGCCAGATCCAACAAGTGCCAGGCCTCCTTGTCAATGGAGACATTGAAAAGAGCGAGTATGGAGGTCAAAAGGTGAGCCAGCACAGCCTTCTACTGTGTAATGCAATAGTATCCAATGTGGATATTCTTGGTTTAGAAACAGCACATAGATATGTAGTACTCTTGGATACATTCATCTAATTAGTGAAAGTACATCAGATTTGGGGAGTCCCTTGTGATTATTCAATCAATGGCTTCATTAGCTGGAATAGCTGTGAACTAGCTAATGCTAAATTGAACCTGGCATCCTGCCCTTGAGTCTCCTAATCCCCACTCAAAGGGGACTAAAACAACACTAAATAAGTCTAAATTGGCATGGAAAAATATTAAATAGAAAGCTATTTCCATACCTAAGCATGTGGTACTCAATTTGTTATATATTTAAGGTCTTTGCTGTTTTTCTTCCTAAGAACTGATTAAAAAAATAAATGTTAGATCATAGTAGTCTTGCCTTCTGAATGCCATGATGAGCAGTAACTACTCAGTCATACTCAGTTTTGGTCTGATAGTTGTAAATATTTTCCAGCTTTATTTTTAAATACTCTATCTTTAACAGCATGTAAAATATGAACAACCTTTGCCATCCTGCCATTTTCTCATATAAATATGTGTCAGTGAGTCAGTAGAAGGATGGCTGCAGAGATTGTAACTTTAGTTCAATGAAACAGGACATATGACTAACAATAACAATTTACTGATAATGCTAGGAACAATTAGCTTCTCAGTATCTGGTAACTTGCATGGCTTGGCCTGAATGAACATGGATCAAGAACTTCATTTAAGTTATGCATCCTTAGAGATACAAAAGATAAGGATATGGTATCTCAGCTAATAACTAATACTACTGTTGGTCCAAATCAAAACTAAAGGTGGAAAAATACAGATACAAAAGGACAGCTGGAGAGAAAATGACATGTAATTTAACCAGAATCTAAGATGTCTAATATTTTAAATGAATGATTACTTTTTATTTAGTGTACTAATGAATTTGAAGTCTACTATACTATGAATTGTTCTACCATTCAGTGGGAAACTCATGAGAACTCATATGTGAAAAAAAATTAATTTTATAATTCTGAGATTTCAAATCATTGCATACTAGAATATCAAGTATCAGTCATGTACAGAATTCCACTCAGAGCAGACAGGACCCAGATAGAATGTATGCAATGTGGTTATAGCAAATGTATTATTCACTGTGGATCTACATTCTGTCCTTTTGATTTTGTTATGAGAATCCTTAATTTACATGAGAACCTTTGAGGCATCAAGTTATTAAAATGCTGTAAAACATAACACCACATATCCATATGATTCATAGTATTAAAAGTGGGAGGCATTTTGTGAAGTTACTTTTCATAATTCCAGGAAGGAACACCAACAGCAAAGATAGAGATGATATCCATAAAAATGAAACATATGAATCAAAGCAGTTCAGCATATGAAAGTCATGTTCAAGGGGAAAAGGATCGTGTGTTTTCTTTGTTGTCTATCATGGTCGAAACCAAATCTAGACTTAAAAAAATAGAAAGTTTTGTGGGTCTACATGGCTACTTTATGAACTTTGTCCTTATTTCTTCGACATAACTTTTCATGTGGAAAGTTACAAGTGCCCCAGCTGCAAACATAAAGATCTTTTCAAGTGTACTTGGGAATTCTTGAATGGGGTGGTGTATATTAAGACTCTTGCAGAGAACCCTCGAAGTCAAATGGTCTTCACAATGCTAAGAGATCAATTGCCTTTCAGTGATTTCTTTTTATCTCCCACATGACAGTTCAGAGGCATTTTTCTGATGCCACAGGGCATGCACTGGTATCCATGCTGTAACAGGAAACTGTTGAGTTACCAATATTTTGTTTTAAATGTTCCACCAAATACAACTGCATATAATCCATATCAATAAAAACTGTTAGAGGTCCTCAGTAATATATAAAGGCACAACTGGTTTGTGAAGCCAGAAAGTTTGAAAGCTACTAGAATTAAGAGATGACATAGCACAGTACATCTCCATGTGAAAAGGCAGATCTTAAAAAATAGAAACAAAGTTCACAAACAGCCATGTAGACACCAGTGACAGGAACAAATCCACTACTGTAAGACATCATCATGAGCCAATATGACCCAGACACGAGCTGTTGCATTTTTAGATTTGGTTTTAAGTTATTCCTCCTTCATAACTGGCCTCCATTAATTTTCCATTTCTTTTCAAGATGTTTTGGATGCAGAGATGAATCTGCTTTCATTAGATCATTAACCTATTAAAATATATTAATATTTTCCTCTCATTACACAATAATAATACCTAATGAAAAAGTCCCACTTGGGAGCTAGAGTGTGAAATAAAATATAATAATAATGTGGTATAGAATAATTTTTATGAAATCTTGAATTCTGTTAAGAATTTTCAAATTCACATTTGGAGAGATTAAAATGTGAAGAAACAGAATAGTGGAAGGCCTTGGTTAAGAGCACTCCTGAAGCCAGACAGCAATGTTTGACACCCCCCCCCCAATTACTGAATCACTTCAGCTGGGGGCTCCTTGGCTCTATCAGCAGCAGAGAGATTGATATTACTAATTCTTGATGAGACTATTTTAAACTTCAGTTTGTTAATGGGTGTAAAGTGCTTAGTGTAGTTGTTGGGACCTAGTAGAGAGCACCTGCTATTGCTCTCTCTATTCCCATCAATAGCTATGGCTGTGTAAATATGTAGGAGGCCTAGCCCCACATCTGCTGCCTTCTGCTTCTGGATTGTTTTTCAGTACATACTCCATCACTCTACTCACATTGCTGTGACTTAAATGATGACTTGCAAATATCACTTAGGAGAACTCTGGCCTTTCTGTGTTATTGCACACTGTGTAGTTTAATTGGGATGTACTGTATCTGGAACAGATGGTCAGGTAAATCAGACAGGAGCTGAAAATTCCAAATAAGAATTCCTTAATCCTTTGCTTACATGCATATGTGATCAACCATACATGATAATGCATACTATTAGAGTATGCAGTTAATTTTATTAGACACTGGCTGTGCATCATGGTGTCTGTATTAATACAACCTGTGGCACTAACACTAACATTGCATGCCTTGTATTTACTGTGGTTGAGTCTTTTAAATCAGTGGTAAGCAATCGTCTCCTCCCAGTCTCTGGTGGGACCCAGATGGAACAGTTCACTGAACAATCAATATAATCTGAGAACTGAAGACATCTGCTGTTGCAAGGGGCTGTCCATTTTATAGATTATTTTATCCGTAACAGTTCTGATGTGTGCATGAGACTTACTGTTTTAGGGTTAAGGAAAAACTCTTCTTGGAGATGGAAAGAGAAGACTGAGGTTCCTGCCTCATCTTCAGCCACTAAGCCTGAGACACTGGTTCTAGTTCTGCCTATCCCTATCTGTTCATGTTCGGAACAATGAAAACTTGAAGTACAACCTTCCGGAAGGTGGCTGTGTGGTCGTATATTCAGTTCATATATGTGAGAGCCTATTGAGATGTCACCATCACACTCAGTAACCCTTGATTCTGGAATCCTAAAAATACTTGGATCAACTATGGCTGATCATGGGAATTTTCCTCCTCCATCCAGTTGGAATGAGGAAGATTAATTAGACCAAGGACAACATAACTTTCTAAAACACAAACTGATCAAGGAATCGTTTCACCTCTCTCCTTGAGGGGACTATTCCTTAAGGAATAGTCCTTCTCGGCTTATTTCTGACCCATGTTCAGGACTCTTCTATGATGAGCAAGCTCTATAGTGATTAATCTTGACCTCCCAGGTTAGTTTTCTAGAAGCATGCATCCAAAGTACGGCTTCCGTTTCTGTGATGACAGAAATTATCATCACTGGCTACTTGGAGTTCAAGTGTCTTGCTGGTGCAGTTACTTGCACTGTAGACAATATTTTCATCCATACAATTTAAGGGGAAAATGTCCTCTGTTTCTCTTACTAAATTCTTCCACAATATCCCATCATCCTCCAGCACATGCACTCCATGACCTCAGATTATTGCCTAGGTTTGCCCCTAGCCCAAGCAAGCCTACTTATAAATCTAAAAGAGAAAGAAGATAAATATAATTTAAATCCTAAATTAAATTCCTAAAAAAAAAATCTTTGGCAAACATATTTTTCTACCTCAATGCACAGTCACATTAATCAACTAATGAAAATTTTTATGCAATTTTGATTTCCATTATAAAGTAATTTAGGGATGTTGTGTGATTTTTAACCATTTTCATATGCTCATGTATGCATGTTCCCCAAAACTGGAAGAAAAAAAATCTTGTTCATTTGAAGCCTAATAAATAGTGGGTAAAAGTCACTATAAGGCATGCACAGGGCCTAGGCAACTGTCCTGACTGCTTTGTCCTTGGCAGGAAACATGTTAGTACTTTGATATTCTGATACTGCTCATTGGTGCAATTATCATTGTTAGAGCACATCTTTGTTTCAGGGCTTGAGATATCTTAGCGGAATAATGAGATAGCAAATCTTGGTTAGTTTTCATTGAATATTGATCAAATACATAACTGATTCTATGAAAGATGTGCAGGTTTGATTGCCCCCTGATGCATTTTCTAGGAGCAGATAAACCATAATTTTAATTGAAATTCTGTTTTTGCAAAAGAACCATGTGTTGTTATTTGAAAGTCCTGTAAAAATAGCATTTGCACATTTCTGGGAATAATTATATGAATTTATAAGACACAAAATTATTTAACTTGCTACTCAGGAGAAGTTTATTGAAGCAAATTCACATACTCTCTTTAAAAGCAAATAATTGGAAATGTGAGCATTTTGCTTTATGGATTATATTGAGTGATACGAAATTAAAATTCTTGTTTTGTTTTACTGTTGAGACTTCCAACTCTGCACACTGTTGTTCTGTCTGCTGTCACCTTCCTCCTCCTTGAGGTACACTATGGGAAGAAGGTGTGCCTGGTACAGGCAGCTATGTGTTCATCTACTATCTTGAGTTAAATAACAAACTAAGACCCTACAAAGCTTTTTTATTTCCAGTAGCTCATTGACTATCAAGAAAGAGCAACTGTTCTTCCACTATTGCTCACTCTCTCCATTATGGTCTCCACTGAGGACAAGAACTAAAGCATTTGACCAAAACTCATCACTGCTCTGCTAGTGAGAACCTATTGTCGCATCTCCATGGTTAGCCACCATGGTTCATGACCCCAAAGTTTCATACTTCATTTCCAAAAGCTTTTCTTCCAGAACTCTGCCTGCTCATTGTCTAGAACATAGAGATCAGCTATTGACTCTGTTGTGCCTGGCAGCTTCCACCACTGAAATCAGGACAGTGGTCGTCTGGTATCCAGAATAAAAGGGCAGCATCATTCTGGTGATTAAGCTTCTAATGCTGTCAGAATAGATTACATGGTCTTCTTTGCAAGCTGTTAAAAACATAACTGTCTGATGTACAGTGTTTCCTTGGGACTATGTTTTATGTTAAAAAAAAAGGGTTGTGTTTGTGCTCTTGTGAAACTTTTCATGATAAGATTGGAAATGAATGAAAAGATAATTTAAAAATGGTATTCTCACGTTTTAAAGTGCCATCAGGGAATGAGGTAAGGCAGATACTTCAAATGACAGGGATCATGTAAACCAATATTTCTAAAAATAGGCATGTTATAATTGTCCAAGAATGGTCCTTGTCACATCTAGGATTTCATTTGAAAGAGAATGCCATGTTTAAAGAAAATAAGAGTCTTGTGATTTCTCACTTAACTGAAATGATACTATTATTTTAAGAAGCAAAGAAAGCATCAAAGATGTTCCATGACTGTCCTGTAGACCATATGTTTTATTATTCTGCATGAATGAAGAACTGGCTTCCTACCATGCTGCAAAGAAACATGAAGACATTGGTATTGCCAAGTTCTGGCTCCTCTGCCACTGTTCCTACACCAGCCATTTCAAACACACACAGGGGAAAACTAGGAAATGCATGCTGAATTCTCAGTCAAGGTTCAAATTCCCAAAGTGAATATTAAGTTTGAGTTCAAAAAATTGTTTTCTAAAACAAAATGTGTAAACTCTTGCAAGAACACAATATAAGTATAATGCAAGAAAATAAAGCCAAATTATACATGCAAAATGTGATTAAAATTTCAGGCTAGGATCTGCCATCCTCCCCTCACTTCCTATAATGCACACCATGTTAACAGCACCAATCTTAACACTTTATCCTGCTCTTTGTTCTCTTGTGGAACATTGCTGTGATGGCAAAGATAACAAGTCAGCTGGGACTATATGAGACCAGGGTGAATCCTGCATTGTATGAACAGCTATTAATATTTTAAACACTGTCTGCTCTCTGGCACTGTGGTATTACATCATTATTTATACAATAAAATCTGTCACTGATCAGAAGGTTTTGAGTGTTTTAGCATGCCAGTCACGAAGTGAAAGATATAATTATATTAATGCAATTAAAATGTACAAAAGGATGAAGGGTTTTTTTTTTACCTTATTTCAAATGTTTCTGATATTGTCTGATCCAAAAATAACTACTTGATTAATTTGCTTCATAAGAAATATCTCTAT
This sequence comes from Sigmodon hispidus, assembly GCA_004025045.1. NCBI lineage: Eukaryota > Metazoa > Chordata > Mammalia > Rodentia > Cricetidae > Sigmodon > Sigmodon hispidus. The sequence goes on from PVIH01005867.1 coordinate 22,309, forward strand.
GTAGGTCAGGATGAGATCATTTGAAAAATCTACTCCTCTGAGAACTTTTAAGCCTCACACACACACAGGCACACAATTCTCATCTGGAGCTGAATTATATGGTCATTTAGTTCTCAGAATTCAAAGCATAGATGGCTGGAATCATATGCATGTGATAATTCTAGGCTACTCTCAATAAATAATACATGTCATTTCTGCTTCACCGAGACTGTCACTGACTGTTCTAAATGACTTTCAACGCAGGGCCCAGCCTGCTCTCCCAGAGTGCACTTCAGCTCAATTCCAAACCTGAAGGGTCTTTCCAGTATCCGGCCAGCTACCATAGCAACCAGACCCTGGCCCTGGGTGACACAGCCCCTTCTCAGCTCCCAGCACGCAGCACACAAGGCAGAGCTGCCGCCCAGAGCTTCAGCCAGGTAAGAGCCCTTTGCTCTTTTGTGGGGGTGCATTCCAAGGGAGCAGGTGCAAAGTCAGGGAACACAAAGAATGTGGGATTCAGGTTTCTGTGGATGTGTCGAACTTACGAAAGATCCTTTGCTGTGAATGAATTAACGAAATGCCAAACTATAACTGTAGAGTAATATAGAGCAGGCAACATTTCTTTAGGAATGTCTGTGAGTTCCTAATCTTATATCTCTGTTCTATGTATTTAGTTGCATGAATACAGAAATGCGCATATAGTTGCCATACTTACATCTATCTTACATAAATCAGATAGTATGAATTTCTGAGTTTACCTGGGAAAAAAACAATACTCCTTATTTTTTTTTAAAAAAAAAAAAGTCATTCAATTATTCTTTGAAGTTAATCCTCTCAAGGAGCAATGTAAACTCTTAATCAAGTACATACAGAACGAGACTGTACATAACTGAGGTTAGCTTAGGAATTGTTACACTCTGTCAAGTCAGATTTTGAAGAGTACCCTTAATTGTTTCTTTAAGACATGTGAATATTCTTACAATTTCACTGCATAAATTCATTGCTTGAAGTTAAAAACATCTTGGTTAAAAGCAGCCATATCCAACACATGAGTACTCATGCATAGAAGAGTATACATACACATGTACAGTCATGTGCTCACAAACACACACACACACACACACACACACACACACACAATTCCTGTAAAACTTATACCACCTAAAAGAAAATCTCAGGGTGTGTGTGTGTGTAACATTTTTGTTTCTATTATTTGGATGTATTATATACTTAATTATTATTATATATTTAATTAATTCACCAGAATTAATATGTTGTATGGTTATCTTCATTTATGAAATTTTGAGCATATTCTCAGATGTACAAGAAAATTTGAAGTTATATGCTTTTGATTCCAGAATGAAGGACCAATAATTCCAGATTTTTAAATGAGGAGGTTAGTTATTTCTTAGGCATGTATTGAGTACTGCATTTACCAGGAGCCCTTCCCAAGTCCTAGAACCCATCACTAAGTTCTGTAAGCCTCTGGCCCCTCCCCTCTCATTATCAATCCATGTGTCTTTCCAATAAAACTGAGTCGTGCTTAAAAGTAGGCTCCTCTCTATGTAGCCCTGGGATCTCAAAGGTCGTGTGAACCCACACAGTGTATGTAGAAAGATTAGATTACAATGGCCTCATGTAGCCACTACAGCAATCAAGTGGCATTGTGCATTTCATTTCTTAAAGTTAAATCATCTTGATAATTGTAGTTTAATATAACTTCTTTCCTCAAGCAAAGGCCTGGACAGCAATGCCTTTGTATATGATACAGTCTTGTGTGCTGGGCTGTAACAAAGTAGATAAAAGAGAATTATAAAGCAGTTCGTGGACTTGAATGCTTGGCTCTTTGCCTTACATGAAAGTTTAATCAGAAAGTATTACTACATTGTAAGGATGTCATAGCTATGTGTTTGGAGTCATTTCAGTTGTAGTTTTAAGACAACAATGGGTGTAAATGCTCAAGATACAGCTTTAGTACTTGTCAAATTTTGTGAAATAGAGAGGTGGGATCAAGAAGTCTGAAGACTCAAACAAGACACTTATGAACTAAGGAACTTCTCCCAGTAGAGCTGAGAACAACTCAACTTTAAAAAGCTTACTTGTTATTGATGATTGGAACCATGATAAACTCCAGCTGTTTGCTGTATATGAGAAGCTGCTTCACTGAATACCCCATAGGACCTGTAATTTCAAAGTAAAAGCGTCAACATGCTGAACCAGAAAACTAGCAGTGTAAACAAACAATTAGTGTTAACAGTCTTGGAAATAGAGCATCCAGGTCCTGTTCCAGAAACATCTCATTCTGATCTACTGGTTTTACAAAGTCCATGCGATATATTCTTGTCAATTTTTTAAATGGTGTTACATCTCTCCTTCAAGCAAGATTAATTTTTGGATGTCCTGCAGTTAACAAGTGCTATAAGGGCAAGCAAACCCAACTTATGGCTAATGGATGATAAGCTGAGTAAGATCAATAATAAACCAAAAATATTTATCCATTCTCTCTAAAAATTATAATTCCAAAGTGATATGAATTGTTTCTGTCTAACTCATAATTCATACTCTAATGTGAATATGAAGCAGTATCATCAATGTTTAAAATTCTGGTTTCAGTTTTTAGAAAGACTTTAGTTTATTCAACCACCTAAGAGTTTATTGAATGACCATTACTAATTCTGCAGTAGGCCATGGGCATGGATGATATCCTTATTGTGTCTTCTCAGAGACCCATCAGGCACAGGAGTCACTGTCAGACAGTTCTTCTGTGTTACTGCGCAGATGTTTTCAGATGCTAAGGTGAATTCATGAAGTTGAGTTGAAGAATAGCAGATGTATAGCCCACTCCAGCAAATGTCACACCCAAAAAGTAATGGAACCTGATTTATCTTAAGTTCTTTTTTTCCATTCCAGAGGCTCTGCTTATCTGAGCTGCATACTTGTCATAGTTCTTAAGTCGGCTATGTGGATTATTGCTCCCTATCTGCTTGCTTCTTCTTAGCCAACATTGGTTCTAACAAGTAGTTCTAATAAAATTGTGCTTCCTTCCCATTTACTTCATCTATTTACCCTGTTAGTGATTCTTCAAGACAATTATTTTATATTTGTTTATGTCATGAACCTCATGTTCTTGTATAAAAACAAGACATGGTCCTGATCTTCAGTGACCCTTTATTCTAGCAGTATGCATGCAAATCAGAAAATCAACACTTTAAATAAGCAGTGTGAACAGTATGTGTCATGTATTAGAAGATGAAGGTCAGTGAAGGAAGGAAATGGACACAGAATAGGATGATACTACAGAGGACAATAAAACACTATAGAATTTTGTGGAGAAGACATTTTATGTCCTTTCATTAGGTAAGGGCACATAGGAAAGGTATATAGTTGTTATCTGGGGGATGGTGAGTGTAATGGCCTCATAGTTATCTGGGGGATGGTGAGTATGATGGCCTCCAGGTGGTATTGTCTGGCAAATTAATAAAATGACACATAGGCCAGGCAGCTAGAATAGGGTTACAGATTTGTAGTGACAAGAAATTTAGTGAATCATTGGTAGAGCTCAGCTTTGAGTAAGTGAGAAGCCAGCAAAGAGTTCTGAGCACGACAATATGTAAAAGGGATTGTTCTGTCACATATTGTTGCATAAAAAGGTTCCCATTAGTGTGATTCAATGCAAAGTTTCACCTATGGAAAATAAGTTCTACATCCTCAGTAACTGGCCTAAGGTCCACCAAATTCTGCCAGGTTCTGCCAGCATCAGGGAGATTCACCATAATGATACTACACTAGCTTATGAGTAGATTGGAGAGAAAAGAGTTAGCTGGCCTCTAGCTCTTGCTTACTTGTATGCATACAAAATTTCCTACATATTACTTGAAATGCTGTACACACAGCTTCTGGCATAAAAGAACCACTCTGAAAATGTTTTTTTTTTTCTCCCTCATGTCTAAACATAAAATAAAAGTCATCCAGCAAGTCACTCATAAAAGAAACAAAATAAAAGAGAAATACAAAATTATATATCCTAGGTCACAACCCTAGAAAAGTGGTATCAGAACTGAGAGGTATTTTTTAAAGCATTTTACATGTTTCCAGGAGGACTAAAATATGCTATGATAATCCTAGGGAAATGGCCTGTAGGAAGCTTTGAATCATGTGATGGTTATCAATAATGAAACCATACAATAGTGGACATTCTAGAAGAGTAACATGCTTTTTTGTAGAACAAAATTCCTCATTTCTTTTCAGTCTGGCCTATTTGTTTAATGTTACACTGACTTCATATCTTAAAAGTCTTTGTATTCTATATCATAATTTTGAATATGTCACTGCTCAGGTCTCTCATGGGCAGATGAGGCCATTGTTGGAACACTGACATGTAGATAGGTACTTTATGAGCAGTAGTTGTTTAGACCCTAAATTCACATAAGGTGCAGAGAAGGAGAAAGTTCCCAGTAATTAGCCATTGTTCTCAGCATGGGATGAGCCACTCTTGCTTGCTTAATTATGAGATAAATTATCTTGAAGTAATACTTTGATAGACAGATTACCAGTGAATTTAGAAAATACAGCTTTGCACAGATGTATGCCATGTAGAATGCACAGAGCCAGCATGCAGCATTTAGAGGAGAAAGCATGTTGTTTTACATATTTTTTCCTTAGCATATTTGTGGGACTTTGGAAGGAGGGTTTTGTGGTTTTGTGTGTTTTTGTTTTTCAGGTAGTTTTAAAATGTTTGTTTCTTGTAAGTCTGCATTTCTTGCTTTGTTTCAAGTCTTCTCCTGTTTCTCTTTCTAGCATAAATATGTTTAGTCTGATTTTGACGACTGAAGTATTTTGTATTGCAGGGCGTGTATATTTGTGTTTCAAGCTAACATTTCTCTTTCTGTGCAAATATTTAGATTATTAAAATTGTACTGACAGAGCTTTGTGCTAAAGTGAAAGTTTTATGTGATATATCTTTGCCAAAATTCATGTAGACTTTAAAAAGATATGCTACTAAGATACCCTTCCTATATATTATTTATGATAAATATTTATAAGATCTTTATGTCATCGTTTTGTGTTCTCCAATTTCTTTCTGTTGAGGCTTATAGAAACAGACACCTATAAAATACTTATTAGAATACTTATTAGCTATGACTCCATCAAATTTTTATTAAAAGGAGGATAAAGGACAGAAAAATCAGTATCCAAGGCTCTGAAAATTTGTATCACTATGTTTATCCTAATGACATCTTTAAATCCTAAGGATTTAAGGATTGGTAACTTGTATACTTGGTACCTCCTGTGCATTGCTAGGGGCCTGATGGCTCTCGCAGTCTCTTAGAAACTCTGATGTGTCTTCTCATTCTTCCTTTTCTGCTTCATGCCTTTCTTTATTAATTAAAATTTTTATTTAGTTTATATCCTGACTAAGCTTCTCTATTCCCATTTTCTCAGTTTATCTTCCCTGTTTCCCTCCCCCAGCTCACCCCTCCTCCACCTCTGTTCAGAAAGGGGAGGTCTCCCAGGAGTGTCATCAAAGCATGCCATATCAAGTTGAGGTGGAAGGAAGCTCCTCTCTTTGTATTAAAGCTGGGTGGCAAGGCAAACCAACATTAGGAACAGATTTCCAAAGCCAAACATAGCCAGGCTTTCTTGTTCCTTCTTACTTATCTTCCCTCACCCTTTCTGTTCTCTTTCCCCTCCTTCCTTGACTACTATCCATAATTTTGGGACCCTTATGTAAAAAGTAGGCAACAAGGGTGGTCTCCATCATGATGCACAATTTGTCAGTGAGATGCTATTCACAGTTTTACTAGCCCTTCATTTCCTACTGGTGATAACCACTGTGGCAGTTAATGCCTTCAGGGACAATGTAGGCCCTGTACATAGAAGCTGTCTTGTCCCTTTATGTTGCTTATCAGTTTTTATCAAAGCCAGTACCCCTTGAGAGCATCACTAGACAAGCATCGCATCATTTTATTTGACTGTTTCCAAAATCAAATCTTTCTTATGGTACCAAGATTTCTTTTCCTCTGAAATTAAAGGTTGGCATACCCTGCTATAAACCACAGCAGAAAAAAAAGTTATCAAATTCCTATGGACAATGGTGTTAATGCAGAAGCAAACTAGTTACAATACAGAGTGTAAACTCCAAGAGTATAACTTACTTGGGGGATGTAAATTTTATTCTCATAGTTATATTTTATATAATGCTTTAGTAAAACTATTTGCATTTTAGAGTTGGTCATTTTTCTCATTTGAAAGGTGAGAGAGTCAATGGCCTTGTCCATACTTGTGTGAACTCCTGTGCTCTAGACAAATGTATCCTAAGACACCACAATGATTTCTCTAAATCTTTCATCAGCACAGAGCTGATGTTATAAAATCACCTTACTTGATGGTTCTCAGTGGTAAATCATTGTCGCTGACGATGTCATTACTGTGCCTTGTCCGCTGGTTTTCCTGAATCACTGGAAGAGTACGCGTCGGTCATTACTTTACTGTCTGACCACTATGAAATCACCCAGCCCACGTTGTGTTAAGTTAGTCCCTGCAAATGTCAGCCCACGGCCTTCCTGATGCAAACCAGGACTGCATTCCTGCACTTTTATTGATGACCTGGATGTGGAGGCTTCACTTCCTTTGAAATGTGCTGTCGAGACTTTTCTTTCATGACCCTGTGCTGACCCAGAAGCCAATGGAGACTTAGTCACCCCATTCAGAGCTGTCTTCAGAAGGGACACCTTTAGTGACAAATCTGTCCATGTGTTGTAATCACAGGAAACTGAGAAATGGCAAAATATAACAAAACCAGAAGCATCAGACTCTGATAGCTATTCAAGAAGGTCATCTTGGAAAACCACCAGACAGTGACTTCAGTGGTCCATTCTTGACTTCACTGTGCTAGCTGCCTAGCATTCTGGGCAAACATTGCTCTTCTCTCAGAGCTGAGGCCCTTCTGACTATTTTAGCAAACTTGGCATGCCCCAGTGTCTCTTCACATGGACTGTCATAAATCAGGAACCTGTTTTGTAAGATGTGGTTTCATTTAGTGTCATGGTAGACTCATGATTAGAACACAAGATTCCTAAGAGTTTGTCAGGTGTCGGGTCACTTGAGAGTAAACACTGGGATTTTCTTTCCGCTTCAGTCTCCCTTTTATTGTGTTGTGCTCTGCTTTGTTTATATTGTCAGAATTTCAGAAAAAGAATAAAATAAGCAACAAAGCTCCAAGAAAGGTCCCCTTTGTGACCTCTTTGCCATCCTTGGGTTCTTTTATAGATGATTCAGAATTAAGATCAGGAAGCAACTGTTTCCTATTGAGGCCAGTGCAACTTTCTGGATTAAATTTACCATATTCTCAGGCTCTTCGTTCTTCCAAATCAGAACAGTGTCATGGTTATGAACCAGAGAGTACAGCACACATGAAATACATACAATGAAATAATATCACAAGAAAGGACTGTATTCAAGTGAACTGCTGACCCCACTTAGAGACTTCCATATCCAAGTTTCTTATCATGGTGAGGGCATTTGCTCTCCTTAGTGACTTCTGGAGGTAGTGAGCTTCTGTTTCATTTTTGTTGTATTAGGTTTCTGGCCTGGACTTTTGGGTCTATCCTTGAGATTCAGACCTACTCACAGCCCACTGCCGCTTAGGCCTAAATAATCACATAGATGGTTGTGTTAATTTTATGCTGATCGGCCTAGGGCCCAGGCATATAGCCTGCTAGCTCTTTACCCTTAAACTAACCCATGTTTTTTTTATCTTGTTCAGCCATGCGACTCCACACCTTTTCTCAGAGCAGCAGTTCAACTTCTTTCCTCTGCATCTGCTGCTGTCTCCTTGTCATGTCTCTGTTGCATTCCTGTGACATCTCTGCTCTGCTCTGGTATACTCTCAGAGTTTTTAGTCTGGTAGCCCCACTTATACTTCCTGTCTGCCTTTGCCCAATCAATGTTTTCCATTAAACCAATAGGCGGGACAATTATTTACAATGGAACAGAATACAATCCCCCTGCACATTAGTTAAGGCTTGTTTGGAAGCCACGTGGGTTCTGTCTAACTTCTACATCCAGTCATCTTTCAGTAGTGATTGGACAATATATCATCTCCTCAACAGCTTTATCAAAGAGATATGAATCCTTGCACAATTACAGCGGTCACAATAAACAAATGAATAACACCCATACATTTATACAAACACAAAAGTAAAATATAAAATTTAAGACAGTAGTATATCTTAAGTCTATCCCAGCTAAAACTATTTGAACTATTGGTTTTATAACAGTATTTATGAGTTTATGGTTTCTTTTTTGGTTTTGAGGATTTTCTATTAATAGCAAGATAAAACACGAGCTACATTGACCATGTAGCATGTTGAAAGCTATTCAATCACATCACTTAACTCACTTACTTGGTAGCTGTTTGTCTCTGATATCTGCTTCTTTCTTAGTTCGAAAAAAAAAAAAAGAAGTGGGGCCTCACTTCCTCAAGAGTGTAGTATTAAGTTTCTGGCCCAAACTTTCAGGCCCAGCCCAGAGGTTTAGACATGCCCTCAGCCTCATTGCCACCTAGGCCCAAATAATTACACAAAAGCTCATATTAATTTTATGCTGATTAGCCTATGGCTCAGTTGTATTACTTGCTAGCCAACTCTTTCATCTTAACTCAACTTATTTCCACTCATCTGTTTAGCCATGTGTTTTGATACCTTTTCTCAGAGCAGCATTTCAACTTCTTTCCTCAGTGTCTGATAGTGTCTCATTATGGTGTTGCCTTGATGTCTCTCTAGCATCTCTGCTCTGCTCTTCCTGTTTCCAGAGTTTTCTTAGTTTTGTAGCCCCACCCATACTTCCTGTCTGCCTTTAGCCAATCAGCATTTTTATTAAACCAGTGAGAGGGACAATTATTTACAATGTAACAGTCCCACTCTACAGGAGACAACTTAACCTTTGTTCTGATTCTAATCCAAGAAACTAGGAAGGAAGATATAGATAAGAATCGTCCCTGCCAGCATCCAGGATCAAGACCACAGATAACATCAAGGCCTTCTGCTCCAAGTTCTTGTTCCTTAAGGGCTTCATTAACAATGACATATTTCTTTCCATTATTATTGCTTATAAATATAACACTAGAAAGGAGTCTAATCTTTAGTTTGTGAAAAGTCAAGTTTTAGCTGAAATCTAATTTTAAAAATAGACTTAAAATTTTATCTTATGAACTTATTATTGAGGTACCAATGAACCCCTACAGGAGTAGGTTAAGTTTTTTATATCTATTGTATATTGTTTTTAATTCAACAACAGGTTATAATAAGCATTCCTATGAATTATGAAGTAGATTTAAATAGTAGCCTTATGTCTCCCAAACTGGCTAAGAGTTACTAAATGAGTTTATGCAGTAAAACAGAAGTGGATGCATGCTCCCCGATTCCCATTTTTGCACAAATGAGCTGTTCTTAGACTTTTATTACTCCATCAGCCACTGTGATGGACCACAGCACCTCTGGACTATTTTTTATGAGCTATAGATGGGCTTGTGCATCTTTGCAACCCAATAAGGTGGTCTCTAGTAACATGTGCTATGTAAATTGAGATTAATCAAATGTACGATAAATTCGGATTTTCAGCTGTCATTTGAAGCATTCTGCTTGTTTGCCCAGTGGCTGAAATACTAGGATATAGCAGTTTGGGACATTGCCAGGCCTACAACAAGTGGGCATGTCCATGCTGTGCACTAGGTACTAGTGATGCTGGTTTCTTGGGAAGGCCCAGTGATGGAAGCTTTTAAACAAATGGAAAGAGCAGGCCGTGTTAAATTTCCATTTTAGTACAAAGTGAATAACACTACTTACCTCCTCAGAGAGAATGTAAAATGGAATTGCTTCTTTCTCCTTCCCCATCTCCTTGTTAAAAAATCTAAAATTTTCACCAAAATCATCTTATATGTCAATTTTTGACTTGGACACCTTTGATTTCAAAATGTCTATTGGTAATATGGCACTTTCCAAAATTTTTACAGATTTGGGGACCATTTAAGGAAACTATGTAGATGGTAACATTTAACAGAATTAGTCCCCTCTGAGCAGATGATCCACCAGATCAACAGAAAGGCAAGGTGTTTATAAACCATAGCTTTCTAGGATCACAAATCATTCAAACACAGAAATATTGAGTAATTTTTCTATTTTATTAGTTAATTAGCCTACTGAGTTACTTTCTTTTTAATTAATTTTTATTATCAGAAATTTCATACAAGTGAACTGTATATACATTATTTCCATCACTTTTTCTCCATGCTGTAATTCACCCCATGTGTCATCTCTCAAATTTGTGACCTCTTCTTTAATGATAATTGTTTTACACACACACATACACACACACACACACTCACACACAGTCAAGCCCATCATGTGTTGCTTATATGTTCATGTATTTAGGGATGATGAGTTGGGATTGGCTAATCTTTGGAGAGACCTGATTCTGCCTCTCTTGGCAACCTGTGGGTAGGTCTTGTCTCAGCAGCCTGTAGGTCTTTGTCTAGGGGTTGGGCCTTCTGAGATATCCACCATCTGTATTGACATGTTAGGATGTCATCTGATGTGATCATTTTGCAGACCATGTTTCAGCAGCCACAATGTTGAGATTTTATGGGTGCAGTTTCCCTGTCACATACAAAAGACACTGTCTCCCGGCAGATGTTCTGTATTTGGTGCTCTTAAGAGTCTCACCACCCAAGTGGGGCTAGGCACACCACAGTCATTTTGCCTAGCTGTGGGTATCTATGGTAGCCTCAATCTAAGACAGTTACTTTTTATAAACTATGTATCTCTTGAGAATTTCATACATGAACATGAAATTTTATAGTCATATACACCCCTTACTCTCACTCTTCTTTGTTCCCTACTCTTCATCCAACTTTGTGTTCTCTTCTCATTTGTTTGAAACCTAAGCAGTCCAGTTAATGCTGTTTGTATGGGCATGGATATATGGTCATCCACTGATGCATATACAACCTACCAGAATCCACCCCTGAAGCAAACATATTCTCCATCCTTCAGCAAGCATCATCTTTCAGTATCTCCTGGGGAAAACCTTTTGATATACTGTCCCATTCATGCTGGGAGTGACTTTATCTTATTAAAGTTTTCTGCAGTTGTTGTGAATTATTGTTGTAATGGCCCTGTTGTGTCTAGAAGACACCATTGCATAACACTCCTTCCTGTTCTCTGACTCTTTTGGTTCCTTCTTCCATGATGTTTCAGAGCTTTGAGAGAAGGTGTTTCAGTCCAGTTGAGGGCTAAACTGGTCAAATCACTTGTGCTTTGCACTCTGACCAGTTGTCTATCTCTATATCTCCATCTACTGCAAAAACAGTGACAGCTGTTCTTAAATTAGTCATATTTATCAGTATTTATTTAAAAGTATCCCATTTGGTGATGACATCAATAATATATTAGAAGGTGATTATTACTACCACAGAAGACATAACAGAGTGTTCTCTTGTGAGCAGGGTGCTTCCCTGTCCTCATTTTCCCCATCTTTATCTTTTCTATATGAAGTTCTCCTACTACTTACTAGCTGGGTACCAGGTGGCAGGGGTCCTAGTCAACAATGAACATAGCAAAGCCTCAGAAGAAAAACGGTCTATGGGCTTGTCAGGAATCTTTAGATCAGTGCCATCTACCTCCCTTGGCAGACTGTTAGAAATGCCAGTGCCAGGACCCACCTCAGATCCCCAGAACCAGAAGGTCTGCCATTGTTTGTTCTCAGAGTTGAGCTGGACTCAGTTGCCTAGAGAGCTTATGCATACAGAGGAAGCTTGGCTTCTAGCAGGATTTCAGTTCTGTGTGAATTAACAGTGCTGTTGCTAGGTGAATAGGTAGCACCCTCTGAAAACCACAGCTTCAAGAATTGGTTCTCATCTGTGTTGGGCAATGGAATCTCCTCAGAATTGGGGTCACTTGCCTGTCTCTTAGGTCTTACCTTTAAGGTTCTGAATTAAATGTCTAGAATAAGTTGTAGCTGTTCCAAAATGTTTTAAGTGTCTATGGTAATTCCTACCTCTAATTTGATTCCATGTTCTGAATTACTGCTGAGGGAGAATCTTCAAGCTCCTCAGGGTGGGGCTGGATCACAGCTCCCGGATCCAGGGAGATGCAGGGCTTCTTCAGAGCTTGTACATTCTTAAAACTCTCATGGCCAAAGCCTGGGGCTGAATTTGTGAACCACTCCTTCATTTATACTACACATGATACTACAGTCTCCTTGGTGGATGAGGTCCTCTTAAGAGGGGTTGATTGCTAGATACTTCTTTGAGCAAAGGCATGGGGCTTGCATTTTGTGTTTACTCCTACTAACAGATAAAAATAATTTCAGTTCAGGTTAGGATACATAATGTACTTAGGAAATTTATATTATTATGCATACACCTTATATATAAACAAATGTGTGTGAAATATACACATACACCTCCCACTGAGAATCTCTTTTAACAAATGATTATCTCCTTCACATAAAGTTGTGCTTAGAGTGTGTGTGTGTGTGTGTGTGTGTGTGTATGCGTGAGTGTGTAAGTGTATAAGCATGTGCATGTGCCTATCTGGGGGTGAGGTCAGGAGACAGCCTCAAATGTCATTCCTGGCGTTCTATACAACTTTCTCCCAAAACAGGGTCTCTTATTGGTCATGAAGTCCCCAAAGAGACTGTGGTGGCAGGCCAGTGAGCCCCAGGGATGCTTAAATGCCTGCCTCCTTAATAAACAGGAACCCCATTTGCTCCTCCTTAATGGTGGGCTTTAGGGATCAAACTGGGCTCTTCAAGCACCTGAGGCAGACTTTACTGACTGAGATGTCTCCCCAAGTCCCAACTTGTTCTTGATAGAGGAACTTGATGCTGCCCAGTTAAACCCTCCTATCCTTTCTCCTGACATCCCAGAGACAATTTGGAATGCTGTGTGTGCGCGCGTAAACCAAGTGCCCACTTGCCAAATGCCATCCCAAAGGGCAGAGACACAGCATGTATCTGCTCTTCTGTCCCTCTTCCCTTCAGCCTCTAGCTCAATTCCCAGCTCAGCCAGTGCTCTGTTCCCAAACCATTCCTGCTTCTCTCACACCCATGAGCTTTGCCGCTGGGCTTTCTAACCAAAGACTCCTCAGACCTTTTCTCTTCCCCTAAGGGAGAAGCTAGGAGGACCAAGACCTTCTTCCCAGAAGTGGTTGACACTGTAATGTTCTCATTGTGATGCAGATTTGTCTCCCGGCAATATGCTAGAGAAAGGGCTTTTCCCTTCAGGGATCTCTCTAACTCCACCCCAGCCCTTGTCTTTTGTATTCTTCTAAGTAAAGGAAAGCTACTAGCTCTCAGTTGAAAAAAAAAAAAAAAAGCTGCATGGCTCCTAGGAGCCTACCAGAGAGCGGATGTGTACTGAGCCATCTAGAGTACACTTTTTAAAATCCAAAAAAGAGAAATGCCTTTTTAATTTTAATTGATCTGCTTCCACTAGATTTTTTTTTTTAATACTGAAAAGTCAAGCTTAGTCTTGTGGGGCAGCATTTCTGCCCTCGCTTTTTGCATGCAAAAAGAATCTTAATCGCAAAGCAGAATAAATTGGAAGTATATCTCTTATATCCTCCATCTAAGTATGCATGCAATTACGTCAAGTTTTTGTGTCTTTTGAAATAATGGGAGCGTTTAGTGTCTCGAGTTTTCATTAAAACTGCCCAGACAGGGAGGGCTTTCTGAGAGATCACTGGTTGGATGGCCTTTATTTTACTTTATTTATTTTTTTCTGACTAAGACCTCTTGGAACGCTGAATAGAGACATGCCTCTCGCCCCTTGCCCCTTTGTCAGCCTGCCTCTGCTAGCTTGTTCCGTTCTCCTTGGAAAGGAACCTGACTGGGAACGAACTGGGGCATAAGTTCCCATCCCTCTCTTTTTTGCAGCCAGGGTTCCAGCCGCTCTGGGCGCAGAAGTTGTCCTTTGCATCCGGGCGGGGCGGGTGGGCGGCTGCTTCTCCACCACTGAGCGCGCGTGTTCTCTGCTCTCCCTGCATAGGGCACGACCGGCCGCGCTGGGCATCTGGCGGGGTCCGAGCCTGCACCGCCACCTCCACCTCCCCGGGAGCCGTTCGCGCCCAGTCTGGGCAGCGCCTTCCACCTGCCCGACGCGCCGCCCGCCGCCGCTGCGCTCTACTACTCCAGCTCCACTCTGCCAGCGCCGCCACGCGGGGGTTCCCCGCTGACCACCACGCAGGGCTCGCCCACCAAGCTGCAGCGCGGAGGCTCGGCCCCCGAGGGTGCTGCCTACGCGGCACCGCGAGGCTCCTCGCCCAAGCAGTCGCCCAGCCGCCTGGCCAAGTCTTACAGCACCAGCTCGCCCATCAACATTGTTGTATCCTCGGCCGGTCTGTCCCCGATCCGCGTGACCTCGCCCCCCACCGTGCAGTCCACCATCTCCTCTTCGCCCATCCACCAGCTGAGCTCCACCATTGGCACCTACGCCACCCTGTCGCCCACCAAGCGCCTGGTCCACGCGTCCGAGCAGTACAGCAAACATTCGCAGGAACTGTATGCCACGGCCACCCTCCAGAGGCCGGGCAGCCTGGCAGGTAAGGGATTTGGCGCTTGTTGCAACTCACCTGGGTGTATGGCGAGGAACAGGGGGGCCTGGATCCAACCAGCAGGTCTGGGCATGCTTTGGGGCCAGTTTTCAGATTCTAGGGCTGTAGGGGATGCCAGGACTTGTCTTGAAAGATTGTCATGATCCATCTTTAGGTGTGCCTGTCATGAGGTCTCTCAGCTTCTAACACCCACCTGCCTTCCCTCTTCCCTCCCTGGAGTCTGAAGACTAAAGTGAGCAACAGAGGTTAATTTAGAAGGGCCACAGACCTGTTGCTTGCATCCAGAAAGAAATCTAGTAACTATTACAGTCGGTGTGATCAGTGCTAGCTGTCAGTGAAAGTTAGATTTTCCCCTCACCCCAATCAGATTCTGAGCTTACATAGGTTTCAGCAGCAGAGTAAAGTAACCAATAGGGAAGTGGCTTTAATGTGTTACCTATTTCATTATAGGTGTGAGCAGGAGTGGAGTGTTGGTGGGGGAGTTGGACTGGAATGAGAGGGGCTGCTTTCCTCTGCTGATTCAGAAGAGGTGACATTTCTGTGGTGCCTGTCCCCATCACAGACTAGGCTAAGCTGGTGACTCTGCTGTTAGCAACATATGCTCTGCTTAAACAAGACACTGTGATTGAAAGACTAATGCTCTCCCCTTAAACACCTGACAGCTAATCTGGATTTATTGCCTATTTCTTCCCTTTTGGAAGTATTTGGTAATTTTGTGACTCTAGTAACAGATGCTGTGCTCATATGTTTCTTTTCTTGACACAAATAGATGACTGTGAAGATAAATAGGATAAAAAAGGGAACTTGTTGCAGGCTCAAGGCAGGTGGCCAAGGGCATCTTTAATTCAAACACAGTAATTGCCAACATGGACTAGCCTAGCTTAGCAGGATGCAGGCTGGGATATGCTGCCCATAGAACTGTTCCAGATATGTTTACAGAACTGAAAATAATCGCTCTCACTGCGTTGCCTAGACAGTGGCATTTTGGAGGTAGACCATCATTAATGTCCAAATATCTCTAGTCTGAAGAGCAGCCTGGGAAACAGGCACCAAACTTGAAATTTATGCTGTCATACCAAGAAGCAGAGAAGTGTCATAGGATACTAAATCCCAGGGTGGTTATATTGTTGTTGTTTGCTTATTTGTTTTGGGGGAATGGTTCCCAGTCCCTGTTACATTGTACCACTGTAGTGAAATGGAGGGGGTGGCTAGGTAGTTGAATGTGTGGGATCTTGAGGAAAGATTTAAGGAATGGAAATGCAGTGACTAACAACTGTCCCTTATGTTGTTGACTCAAGAAAAGTTAGTGGATTTTGAAAATGGTTTATGGTTTGGTGCCTGCAAAGAGTTGTTCAAAGTCTTTGGTGTAGTGCTGCTGCTGCTGCTGCTGATGATGATGATGATGGTGATAGTGATGGTAATGTATATTAATGCATTCAAGTTTCTATTGGTTAGAGATGAGGACACTTCTCTGTTTTTCTGGCCAGAAAGAGCTCCATTTGACCAGTACATTCTCTTCCATCTGTTCCTCATATTTTCTGGCCATATTTCATTTTGCTACCTAGTGAGGAAAAAAATATTCAACGTGCCATTGAAGAGTCTTAATTTTAGAGTTGCAATGAACATTTTAAATTTTTGAATTCATTTGTTTAACATATATGTTAAAAATATTCATTTAAAGATTTTTTATGCAAATTGATATTGGTGGTTTTGAGTTCAAAATTGTCCTGTGAGAGTGTATGAACATTGGATTTGAATAAGATTTCATGTTCCATTTAGAAAATAGAGATCCATGGCCTAGGAGAGATAAAGGAGAAGAACTATGGTATATGTGAGCTCTTGGATATCAGAACTTTCATACTCCGTGTTTGAAACCATTCCAAGTGTCATAAGTTGGGAGTCATCTTTGCTAATTGACAGATTACAAATACATTTATATTACAAAATAGATTTTTTTTTTCTCAGCAGAACTGTGAATTGGGAGATCTGTCACTGACAACTAAAGGTATCAATAAAGGATAGCGACACTTGTTAGCAACTAATTTTACATTTCTTCACTATGTATCTCTTGTGTACCAACGCTAGTTCATCTCTGAAGATTATGTATCCCCTAAAATCTCTATTCTACCCTCAGAGAGGACAGAAAATTATTTTTTTTAAATGAAACTTTCAATAAGGGTGGCTAAGGAAGGCTCTAATCAGGAGGCGTCTTTTTAGTCTTTCCTGAGGTGGTAAGCCAGCTAGCCAGCCCCATGGGAGCTAGAGAAAGGGTATGTGACAGAGGAGAACTGAGTTCCAAGGCTGAGGAATGGGATAGTGTCTGGTGTGCACAGTAGGGAAGCAGTGAACAGGAAGAAGGCTTGGCCATGCGATGAGGTTGGAGTTTGCCAAGCGGCTGGAGTAGAAGGAGCAAAAGATCAGGAAGGTCTTCTAACACAAGCTGTTGAGCGCAGGAGCAGAGGTGACACAGCCTTCCTTAGTTTGTAGCAGCCTCATTCTGGCTGATATTAGGAATAAAATTTAAAGATTAAAAGCAAAAGTAAAAAAGTAATTTGCGAGTTATCACAATAATCTAAGTGAAAGTTAACTGTGGACACATTATACTTAATTGAATGTGACGAGCAACAGGCTGTGTGTGTGTGTGTGAGTGCACAAATGCTCATGGCAATGTGATTTCCTCATGAGCTAAATGATGATATTGAGAAAAAGATGACCGAGGAAACAGAGTTCCAATGACAGAGATGGTGCAGTTTCAGAAGCACTTAAGGAAGTTCAGGGAGTAGAGACTTAGACCTAGGTTTTCACATGGGATGACATTCTGCCAGAATATCCAGTGCACATGTCACATAGAAAGTTGGATATGTGGGTCAGAGTTTTATTCAGAACTTGTTTTATTTAGCTAAAAGGATACCAGGGATTTTTCAAAATGCTATCTAAGGATTTCAGATTGTCAGTTGCAGAAAGCACTTGGGCAGGAAGTAACACATCTGTCTTCTCTAGTGGATCTTACTGGTGGCTGAACTTTATAGAAGCTAGCCCAAAATTTCAATCCAGATTTAATCCAGAATCTGGATTAAACCCAGAAAACTGTAAATTTTTGGATTTTAAGACGTTAGACACCCATGATTTCTTAGTATTTTTTTTAACGCAATTACATTTTTTATTGTTTAAAACTAAGTGGAAACCAGTTCTACATCATTGGAAGTCCCAAACTTTAAACACCTGCCTACTTGATGGGTCAGAGAGGGACACTATAATATCTGCTCTTACTATTTAACAAATAACTAAGATGATATCTATATATTAATGAAGTATTTGTACATTTCTGACTCATTAAAAGTTACCTTTGGTTATTTATCAGCTGATCAATGAGAGCTTAGAAATAGTTGGAAAGAAATCACGGGTTTTACAATAGTCACAAAGCACCTATGGTGCACTGGTAAGCATGCCACATCCTGTGGTTAACATGTAAAAGAGATGCCACACTGTGTTCAAAATATATACCTTCAGTCAAGGAAGGTTCAAAAATAATGTCTCCCACCTCTCCCACCACAGTCTAGGTTGACCTGAAAGTCATTACATAGCCCGGGATGGCTCTGAACATACAGAAGTTTTTCTTTCCTACCTCTGCCTTCACCTCCAAGGTGCTGGAATTACAGTCATGAGCCACCATTTTCAATTTTTTCAACAGAACTCCAATTTCAATTATAATGCCAGTGTAGAATGAGACAGAGCCCAGTTGAGATGGAAAAATCTAGAGAGAGATCTCATGTGTGCCTAGCATGCTTTTTTTGAGATCATTCCAGAGTCTTAACTATAAATGAGAAATTAATTTGAAATACAGCTGAAAATAACTCAATGAATTGGAGTATGTGTATATGGTGAGGGACGGGGACAAAGCATCAGCACATCAGTATCTGTTCAGAAACATGAATAAGTGACATAAAATGTCAGGTAAGTGAGCACAGAAAAAGAGGAAGTGGATTCCATTCAAAGGGCTTGTGATGTCATCCTCAGTGCAGATGGTTGCCAACACCATCCTTGCCTATTAGCAACTGTTGTAAGAGCTCTGTGTAATGCCATGAATAGTGGACAAGCAAGCAGAAAGGGCTTGAATTTGTCCTTTACCTTGGCCCAAGTATTACAATTAGTCTACTTCTTTCAAGGGAATGAAGCTCGATGCTCATCACTTATAAACAATAGAAGAAAAAGATCTCCAAATGATATAACTTGCTTTTGGTTGTTCTCTTTACAATCTCCTTGCTTAAATTAATTTTCTGTACCTTGAGTTAAATGTATTTATCATAATGAATGAACACATTAAATAGGAATGATGAACAAAATTATATTCAACATGCATTATACCAAAAGACATGTGCCACACATGTATCACTTAGTGTGCCACAATCTTCAATGTAGGTATCACATGATCTCCAACAATGATTGAGGTAGTGTGATTTTTACTTTCATCCCCCAGACTTTGAATACTGAGGATCAGAAATGATGTATTCTTTGACCAGATCTGCAGATGACAGGAATGTAATTTAACTTGAAAAATTTAGATTAGAGTCTTCATCATTTAAGCTATATATAATCCATGAGTAGACAGCATATTTTTCTGTTACTAAAGAAAAATGGTTAGGCATAGATATTTTTTGCCTAACAATATAAGATTTTAGTGTATGGAAATCTCTAGTGATTTTGAAGGAAGTAAAGCCTCTCAAAAATGTTTCAACATCCCATTGAGTATGACTTCACTTGTACCAATTTCTGTTCCTTTTTGTGAAGAAAATAACATGATCTTTCTTTTTCTGACTTTAGAGCCAAATTAATCCTGTTAGAAATACAAATACAAGTTGTAAATATGCATTGAAGTTGTTAAGCTTCAGGAGCTTTCTGAGAGAGAAATAACACATGAAATGTAAATTCTCAGCCACTGATTCTCATGGGAATTGCCCTTATTTGGAGGGTTATTTAGTCAAGGCATGACCATCTTATATTCCAGCCAAATGGATCTAAGCCATTCTGCTTGGAGTGGATCAAATACTGTAAACTTGAGTGCTAGCAATTTGAAGACATCCTTCAGTCCCTGCCTTGTTGAAGCTCCCAGGTTTCACTCTTTTAGTAAACTAAAGGGAAAGTGCTGGTCCAAAATTCTGTAGGGCCCAATATACCCCATGTGTTTCCTAAAGGCAATGGCCCCAGAGTGGAGTTGAAAGGCTTGGTTGCTGGATAAGGTCAAAGGGGATGTGTTTAGGATTCAGCTCCTTTCCTGAAGGTGATAGTTTCCTAGATTTTGGTAAGATGAGTCTCATGAACATCTCACTCAAGCACCAGATATCAATGAAAATTAGACCTTTAAAAAGATCCCTGTTCAGATTTACATTTTCTGCTTATTATTTGATCAGCCTGAGATCTTAATCAATACCTTAACTTGTGTTAAGGAGACATCTTCGTAGCTGTAACATCAGCCAATATCTTAGGAATAGACTCCCTGGGCAGCTCTCCAAGCCAACTGTCCACTTGGATTTCCCCTCACCCAACCAAAGCCCTAGGACTTTGCTCTAGAAGACCAGTTTCTTCCTGGGACAGTTGAATCTGTGAAATGAATCTCTCGTATGCAGTGAGTACACTCTGGGATTCTATGCTTCTACCTTCTTGGAGAGTGCAGGCCATTTACCACATACTGATATTCACCTTCAAAAACTTAGCACCCCTACTTTACAGTAGGGCAACCATAGTCTGAGTGTCTCCTATCATATGCTAATATCATATGCTCCCTTACCCCAGGAAGGCAGACACTTAGCTCCTACACAGTTTCTTTCCTGTGTGCAAGGTAGCTCTGTCTAAATCTCTGCCTAGAAATCCAGAATTTACAGACAAATAAAATCCTTCATAGCTGTAATTGAAGTTTATGTAGCATCAGAATTACAATTTCCTTGCTTTCTAATTTCTATCCAATTGATGTCTGGGTGAAACACTAGTAGAGAAAATGCTGCTTTCACCTCTTCTAGGAAGTTCACGGCTACAGTCCTGAAACTGAGTTCCCATTTGCTAGAAGGCATAAGAGGCCTTGCTATCATTTTATTTTGTGTTTGACTCACAGATAATAGCACCTGCCTGTACCCCTCCCACCTCATACCAACCCTGCCAATGAAAATGCAGTGAAGAGACTCACTTGCTTGGGAAGTAGAAGTGGTAAATTAGTATTGAATTCTTAGAAGACAAATGCTTATTTGTACTATATTTAAATTAACTGAGAAAAATCTCAATTAAAATTTTAATTGAAATCACAAGTAGTGATTCAACAGGTGTAACCTGTGTCATATTTGCTGTTCTGTTTCTCACCCATCAACTATTGCAGATGTAATGGTACAGTGGCGAATGAAGTCACAGGAGTGACAGCACATAGACCCCACCGTCTCTAATGAGCAAATAAAGATTAGAAGATAAGAGTCAGAGTCAAGCTGGGGCTTCTGCGAGCTCTGGGACATGGAGCTGAAGATGTAGGGAAAATTGAAAGTTAATATTTGCCATGATCAATTCTGAATTGGCATCCACCTCTCCCTCTGGGTCCTCTCTCCTGCCAGAATGGCTAGGGTTTTCTCCAAGAAAAAAAGAAAAACATAGGAGTATTATGTTGACTAAACCATAAAAGGTATTAGAATGAGACTTCTGATTCAGATGTTGGCATCCTGAATGAAGTTCATGTCACATAGGCATACACAAGGATTGGGAGGAAGGTGAAAGAGGAAGAGGAGGAGGAGGAGGAGGAGGAGGAGGAGAGGGGGATGCTTCCGACCCATTAATTATGAAAGAAGATGATCATCTTTATCATAAATCCACACTTGGAAACCATGCCTACTGGGAAACACATTTATTTACACCATGGAAAGATGCCACTGCGTTTTCCTTCTTCAAATATGATAAATTAACAAGGATTACGGAGGAATGGGAGAGAATTATTGGCTTGAAAAAGGGAGACTAAAATAGAAAAATAAATTATCTCTTAAGAAGAAACAGATAATTTAAGGGATGTAAGAGATTAAAATAAATAAGCAAAAATTCTATGCCTGGCATTGAAGAGGATTTAGGAAGATCTTGAATTCATTAAATAAAAACTGAATAGGATACATAGAAGGAGCAAAGAACATGAATGTCCTTGTAGGCTGTAAAAACATAACTTTTAAAACTAGAAACAAATGATAAAAATGACTGAGAAAGGGCTAAGAAAATAATCCAGAAGGTAGAGGATAAAGGGATAGAGACAGAAAGTAGACTAATGCAAGATGAGCCAAGACAACTTCAGGAGATAAAATGTATGAGTGGGTTCTCAGAACAGGGGTTGGGGGGGCATAAATTATCAAAGTCATAAGGAAGAATTCCTCAGGGCCCATGCCTTAGTCAGAAACACCTTGTGCTAGGAATTGAAAATATTCCTTATTTCACATCATGAAAATTCAAAACACCATGATTAAAAAGGCTCCAGCATCTCTGGAGAGAAATAAAAAACTTCTCCTGACTAAGCCGTCACAGTTTTGGACAGCAGAGAACAAGAGGTGCTGCCTGAGGGGCTAAGGGAGTAATTCTCAAGTCTACACACAGGCTGTTTCCTATTGTAAAGGAAAATTCAAACATGGGCTAACATGGAGTTCTTCAGAAAATCTATCTTCTAGGCACACTGTCCTGGCAAAGCTACCATATTTGAAAAATGTATCTTAGCTAAATAAAAGCATGAAATAGGAGGAAAATATTTAAAAATATTTAAAAATAAATATAAATAGCAGAGCTGTGAAGAGAAGTGCAGAAAAAAGTTCCAGAAAACAGAGACTCAACCCAAGTCATAGAGCATTTGTGTAATAGCAGCATCTAAGGACAGAAAACATGAAACAGCAACCAGTTCCATTGCAGATGGAGGAGAAAGAGTTGTTATACTCCATAGAGTTCTGTAAATCCAGAAGGCAGTAGTGAGAGACTGGCACATAGACAGATGTGAGGGCATATAGTTCTATTTCTTCTTAGCTCTGTAAAGTTGAAGCCAATGGAAGTTAAAGAGTTTTGATGCCAGGCACTAACAGGCCTCACCTGTGAGCAGCAGAGGCCAAAGGCCTGATGTTCTATCAGGGGTCAGATGAGAACAAGCATGGGTGGAGACTAGGAATGCAGAGGTCAGAGACAGAGCCGCTGGGGACACTTCACAGAGAGGACATTAGTGGAGCATACCTTTGTAGGAAGGAGAGAGGAAGTACAAAGATATTGAGAATAGCATCTGAGGCTAAGAAAAGCCTAAGGACTCTGAGGGAAACCTGTACACTACCCATTGGACTGTCAAAATGGGTTTTCTCAGATTGTTTGGCTTACTTTGCAGTGTAGGAACCAGAAAAGGATAACAATTACAGTCTTTAAAACATCCTATAAAATTTCACTGCCCCTTGTTTAGCATGTCCACAGGTTAATCAGGCTTCATATTCATGTCTTGTTTCCAAGGACATCCTAATGCCTGGCTGTTCTGGTCATTTAAATATACAAAGGCTGGAACCCAGGACTTAAGACTCATCTTACTAGAAAGACAGGTAAACAAACATTCCTAACGCAGCTTGTTGTGAGACGAGATCTGACTGAAGGAAACTTAACAGAGAAGCCTATGGGTCAAGGAAGTATTCTTAGAAGACCTTTCAAGGTACATTAGGTCACACACAAGAGAGGGGTTTACACAGTTCTACGCTCATGTGAATGAGTGAGCAGATGATTCATGACTCTCAGGTACAATGCTTTGATTGTAGTTGTTCCTTTTCTGTTGCCATCACAACATACTTGAATCAGTACAAAGAAGAGTAATTTAGATTAAGGTTTTATAAGACTGACAGATTATGAAGAGTTACATCATCCATTTGGCCTCTGATGAGAGCCCCTTAGGTTATGTCGCTATGTGACAGGTGACCTCAGAAGGACCTGTAGGAGAAAAGTCACATGGTGAGACAAGAAGTAAGAGATTCTGGAGCCCTGTGTTCAACAACTTGTTAACTCATCATCTAATTCAGGTTTCACAAGAACTGCATCAATCATGCCCACAGGCAACATTCTCAGCAATAGACTTGTCTTAGACCTAAGCTAGGCCCCATCTCTTATAGTTTCCACCATTACCATCAAATAGTACTCACTCTTAGGACCAAGCTTCCAACATGTGATTTTGGAGACAAACTATACCCAAACCAAAGCAAAGTCAAATTGTATTTTGTTTTTAAAGCAAGGGCCAATTTTTATTTCTGAAAGAATTAATTCTCTGGAAATTCAAGTAAGATTCTTTGCATTACCCTAAGGGTTCCTGAGAGAATGTGAATGGATACTGACAACATCAGAGACTGGAGGCAAGTAAGAGTATGTGAGAAAATTAAGGAGGAATCAATTAAAAAGTGATTGCTTCTGGGAACAGAAAAATGAACCAAATGCCAGGAAATTTCCTTGTCCTTTGAGAAATAGGCCACCCGGTGAATGAGCCCCGTGGTTTGCTGGTTCTGTGTTTCTTCAGGGCTGCAGAGAGATGACTAGTGCACCAAGCATCTGCTAGGAAATGCTTTTCTGCACAATCTAGAAGGGCAAAGAGAAGCCACAGCATGGGAACAGAAAGACTCAGAAACAGGAATCTGTGTAACTAGGATCAGGACCGGGACTGGATGCCATGGACACCAGCTACCTGACAGCCAACTGTGGGGAAACTTAGTTGATGCTGGATTTGTTGGTGAATTTATCCCTATCTTTAGAGCCTTTTACCTTTGATGCTTAAGTTAATGGATCATCAAAGAAAAAAAGAGAATAAGCACACATATTCCCTGCAGATGAACCTAAGTGGAAGTATCTAAATCTCTGTGGGCTAATCCCAACATACGGATCATTATACATTCACTATGGTAAATACTGATTTTGATACCAAGAAGAAAAAAACAGCAAATGCAGAGTATTCATATGGACTCCTAAAAGACAGTTAATGGAATCTCTGTACATCTATTATAGCATTATATCCTGTCTCTTCCAATGGATGTCAAGTCTACAAATGTGTTGGCTGCCTATGGTAAACAAACTAGTGAGTGAAATTGTTGTAGTTGGTAAATAGCCAAAAGCCATGTTTATATTTGCCAAAATGTGAATACAAAAGCATACCAGATTGTGTTAATTAGAATTCATGTTACTTTACTTAAATATCTAAAGTGAAAGAAAACTTGGAGTGAAAGACCTATTTAACACCCAGTGTCAGAGATTTCTGCCCATCATATTAGGAAGAGCTTGACAGAGTAACTCATCTTACACAAAACAGAAAGCAGAAATAAGTAATAGGAAGGAAGAAGGGCAAGATGCCTCTTCAAAAGAAGCACCCGAGTGACACATGTCCTCAACTCTGCCCAACGGTCCACAATTTCCCCTAACAAGCTTCTACTGAAATCTTGAATTCATCAATGAATTAAACCATACATTAGATAAAAGTCCCCATAATCTATCTGGAAACACCCCATAGGACTAACCAGAGGTATATGTCACTGATCTCCTAGTGATTCTTAATTCAGACAAAATGGTAACCAAAATTAGCCATCAATCATATTCTGCCTAATGTGAGCAAAATAATAGAAATCAACAAAGACCAAGAGAAGAAAGGTGACTCTAAGAGATCATTTCCTATAGGGAAGGAATGTCTGTTCTGTTACCTCTGAGCTTAGTTTTTCTCTAGAAAGTGCTTCTTACTTTCTTAGGTCTCTATTGTGAGATACCTATAAAGCAGGCCATGGAATACTGTAGGTTCCTCAAGTGAGCAGCCACAAGTATAATCCTGGGAAATAAGATTATAAAACCAGATAGTACTTGTTCCACTCTATTTCTTGATCTTATGAAGTATATTGCGGACCTTTCAGGAACCATAACAAAGGGAATCTAAAGAAAACCTTCAATAAACTAAGGAGCAAGTTTGAGCAAGCCATTCCAGTTTCTGCTTACTGTGTAAATATCTTCAAAGAGACCTTCCAGCCTTGGTTTCTGCCTGCTATTCCTCCTCAATGGCCTCTGAGTTCAAGGCAGTGGGTTACTACAAAGGTAGAATCAATATTGAGCTTTAAATAATAGTTTCTGACTCCAACCTTCTCTGTCTGTGTATAGACTGGTAATATGGTATAAGGAGAAAGAAACCACTCCCCTAAAAAGAAAGAAGCATACATTTCAACAGTTAGTATTGAATATTGAAGTTTCTTTAGGATGAAACATGAATACAAACATGTACTTTTCACATGCTACAGATAAACTCATTCATTCAAGTCTTACGCTCAACTGGTTAGATATAGAAAATCTCATAGCTTTCTCTAGATATTCTGTCTTGGTGTATTTATCTGTCTGAGTTGCTATAACAAAATACCGTGGATGTCATCATTTTTATTCAATGGAAATTTACATGTCACAATTCTGAAGGCTAAATTATCTAAGAACAGGGTGGTAGTAGATTCAGTGTGTAGTGAAGCTCACTTTCTGGTTCATTGAAGGGGCTATGAGAGATTATTTTAGGGCTTATTTTAACAAGGGCCAAAAGTTTCAGGAATAAGGGTTTTGTGTCATCACTGCTTAACATCTTAAATTTAGACTCAGCTTCAGAATTTGTGGAAGACACAAGCATAATACCATAGTCTCCAATTAACTTGTTATTGCCACATACTGACAAATAGACCCTTCTCTGGTTGACAATGCACAGTAACATTTATTCCCTTGTGGAACTTTCTATCCTGGAGAACTGTCACTCATAACACAGGGTACTCTTCTCAAATGATTGACAGCTTATCAGTATCTTTTCTGAATAGAGACATCTGAAAAATGCGATGGGAGCATTTTAGCTAGACATAGGTGCTTTTTGTGTATGCTGTGAAGAAGTTAATGTTTTAACAAGGGCAACTGACATTCAAATGAAAATGATATGTACTCAATCCAGAAATTAATTAATCTTTAAAATATACATGTTCAGAGACACATACTAGAGCATTTAGAAAAGAATCAAAAACAAAAGCTAAAACCTCCTGAGAACTACATATTTCACAGTATTCTTTTTGACATCTCAAAGCTTTTTTATACACCAGATTTCATATGAACAAAATTAAAAAATTAATAAAGCATCAATACATGAATATATTGTAAAAGGTAAACATAACAAGTAATGAATCTACAACGTCTACATCTGGCACTTTCTCTTTGTAAATTATGTTCTAAGTTAATGTAAGTACTTTTTTTTGTCAAAGACCCTGCTCACTCCTAGTAAAACCACTAAGAAAAATGATACAGGAAATGCATTGCACTTGCATGTTTTTGAAGTTCAGTGTCTAATTCTTAAAAGAAGTTTGTATAGCCTATATCTGATATATCAAAAGCAATCTAATTAAAGGCTTTTGTTTAAGGTAGACAATATAAACCATCTCCAGTCACATATTTTAAAAATTCAAACTCAGTGTAGTTTTGCAAGCCTTTTAAAAATTTCTGTGCTTATTTTATTCATATATAAGTGATCTATATATATATATAGTACATGTAGATTAATTTTATAATATAATTTATTAAATCATGAATTCTGTAAAGTAAGAAGTATTTTCATTATTCATTTTTTTTATTTGTTAATGTTTACTTAACTTTTTTTCACACCTTTAATTCCAGCACTTGACAAGCAGAGACAGGTGGATTTTTGTGAGTTCAAGTTCAGTCTGGTCTCCATAGTGAGTTTTAGGCCAGCCAGGGGCTACACAATGAAGCCTTGTCTGAAAATCTCAAAAAGCAAACAAACAAAAATGTAATTTATGAATGAAAGCATCTGCCTGCTGATTCCCTTTTTTTGAGCCAACTTTTTCTTTTCACTCTGAGAATTTCCTTTGTGGCCTGGAGCAGAAGCCACAGAGTCCAAAAGGAAGAAAACCCTCTTCTCTTGATGCTTTGAATAACTAATGAAACTTGCCTTGAAATCTCAGTCTGTCTGTGCTGCGTACATATAAAGATGCAAGAGACCCACCTTGTTCTGGCTACTCTCCATGGACACACCCAGAATCATCTATAATAATAGGCCACAACCTAACAGTGCAGATGTCCTTTTCAAGAATGCACCAATAAGGTATTCCAAAGCAGCAATTGAAAAATAAAGTGAAACTCAGTGTTTTATTCCCCTTGGTGATAAGGACAAGTTTGTATATGTTATAAGACTGACCATTAAGAACTCTGAAAAATGAGCAACTAATAAGTTGCCAAATCATAGATTGCCTTCATCAGTAGTTATTTGCAACAATGAGAAGGAAACAGTGAGCCAAACTTGTGGTCCATTCCAGCCAGGAAAGAAATATATTTTGAAGCAAGTTATAATACCTGCAAAACTCTTCTCAGGTAAAAGTTAAATTTTGTATGCTAGCTTCTTTGCTTACAGACATTCAAACATTTTAATTACATGTTTGAATATAATTATGTTGTTCTATATAAAAGTATAATAATTCTACTCTTTCTGCCCTTGCCAGGAAAGGTTTGAGGTGCCTGGGTAGAGTCTTTCTGAAGACCCTTTTGCTAGGCTGAGTCTGACGATATTTTGGAAAGACGCTGGAAAGCCTACAGGATATTTATGAGCCAAGACTCTGACTCCCCTCATTCTGTAGCCCAATGCAGAGCAGCCTCAAAAGTTTATTTCCCGTGATATTACACTTGATGCTGCTAACAGTCTTTTATCAGAGACCTGCAGAAGGACAGTGGGCAGGAGGAGGCAAGAGTGTCCTGATTTCTGTACTTGGTCACTGCCTATCACGTCTCAGAGGGTTTCCCAGCACAGAGAAAGGCATGTTAGGAGCAAAAGTCCACCCATACATACATACATACACACATTCATCCATATATATATAATGTATTTGTATATGTATGTATATATTTGTATATGTATATATATGTATATTTGTTTTATGTATATGTGCATGTATATGTATATTTGTTCTTAAGGGCATTGCTATATTTTTCTCTAAAAGCATCAGAGAATAAATCTCCCTCCAAGAACCACTGTACATTTCCATTCTAGAATGGATATTCCTCTGGATGTTCTGAATCCCAATTTAAGGGAAGTTCTGAAGACTAAACCATGAAAGTGCACTGAAGACCCTACTTCTTGCCTCAAATCTACGGTGATCATTGAAACCAGGCCATTTTTCAGAGGCATCCAGAAAGGCCAACTGTTTTATTCACTGAGCTTTCTTCTGAGGTCCTTGTCTGGAAAGGACCTCCTACATAAATCTTTTCTTTTAAGTATCAGAGGTCAATGCTACACAGGTTTTCCCAGAGTGGAGCAGCGTTATTTTTGCTTATAAAGAAGTGGAAGATGAAGAGATCTTTGTTCTACAAGGTGTGTGCACTATGGCAGGGCAGAGAATCTATACATGTGCCTCTTGAGAACCACATCAGAATCAAGACAACCTCAACAAAAGCTCCCCAGCTCATCCAGATTAAAAAGCCATCTGATTGATTTAAAAAAAAAAAAATGCTCTTGTTTTTCCCTTCCTGGAAAAGACTCTTCCTCCAGATAACCATAACCCTAATCCTCTAGGTTGTCTGGAGGATGAGTCATTCTAAGAGGGAAATAGAAACATTATTTTTTTGTCTCTGGTATAGACCTGGCCTTGGGGAGCCACACAGCAGCCACAGGATGAGTCTATACTAAACAAAACATGATCATGCTGAGCCAGGCTGCTGGGCATCTGCCAAAGTCCACCTGCATGGCCAGCATCCAGCTACACTCTGCCCTGTGTTTTTGATGAGGCTACTTGTGTTTGCTCTAAAATGCAGGGGAGATTATGGCATTGATATGTCTGCCTTTAGTATTCAAGATAGCTACCTAAATTGAAGTCTTCTAGTAATCAGATAGGTGTTCACAGCTAGACCAATAGCCTCTGTCTTCTCAACCACAGGAGAAACAGGAGCTTCCTCTGAAAGCCTAGTAAATTGTACAATCTCAGGCCCTCAGAAGTGCTGAGGAAGAACCTGAGTTTCAATCATGATATTCTTATGCATGATATTCTAAGAAAGAAGCAAAAATACCAGGCTATTCCCTGCCCTGGGAGGAGAAAATGGGCTTCAGGGACAGATAGTCCAGCACCACAGAATACCTGTTGTGTCTCCCTCATTGGTGGCTTCTTAGACAGTCCACACACTGCACAGTGCAGAGTATAAGTATGATAATCAAACAGCCCATCTTAGGAGCATAGGGCTACCTACCAGAGGTCACAATGCTTGTGTGCCATAAGAAGTTTCTGACCCGGCCTAGCCCCATGGTTTGACCCTATTCTCAGCCCCACTACACTTTAGCCCAAATAATGACACAGAGGCTTATGTTAATTTCATGCTGATTGGACTATGGCTCAGTCATATAACTTGCTAACTCTTAACTCTTTAACCCATCATTAGCCAAATGATCAATACCTTTTCTCAGAGCAGCATCCTGACCTTGTGAGTCTACTGGTGTCTCTCTCTGACTCTTCCTCTTCCCAGAGTTTTCTTAGTCTGGAAGCCTTGCCCACACTTCCTGTCTGCCTTCTGGCCAATCAGCATTTTATTAAACCAATAGGAGGGACAAATATTTACAATGTATCAGAGCATAGTACCACAATACTTATGTATCCTATTATTCCTGCTTTGCAAAAGCCTTTCTTCCACTGGAGGAATAGAACAAAAGAATCCTGTTTCCCTAAAAGTTAAGGAAGGAATACTTGGCTTGGACAAGAAGTACAAAATCAAGAAGCTTTCATTTTACAGGAGACTAGATCACACAGAAATAGCCACTCTAGCATAGGGACCAATGATTTTGGTTGCTGAATTTTTAGTTTTACCAGAAAGTACTTGAGTCACAATTGGTAATAATATTTATTTAGGAAAGGGATAGATGAAGCATAGTAATCATAGAGTATTATATTTGATAAACCATCAGGAGAGTTGTGGGAAAAACTGTGGGTTTTGTACACTGCCACTTGGTTTACTGCTGCAGTCTCTGTGTGTATTCAAGGTCTCCATGGCAGCAGCAAAGCTGCCTGATGTACAGAATATGAAAATCCAATATTTATGACATAGAGGAAATAGGAAGGATACTTTTCTTTCCAAAAACCAATTATTACAGAACAGCTTTATATCATTACATTGAAATTATTAGGTTACAATGCAGTTTTATCATTGAACACATATGAATTAATAATTTCCCTCACAAACACTGATTTGAAATATGGTTCTGAGTCTACATGGAAAATGTATCCATATAGCTTTGCATTTATAACACATGAGATACATTATCAAGTGAACTCAATGAATTGGTGTTCATTTGCAAATAAAATTTGGTTCATGAATTTAACTCAGAAGACAAGCTGCTTATTCTGGAATTTCTTCTTAAATACTAAGATTAACTTTTGAATTAGCATAGGAGTAGGAAGTAAATTTGGGAATTTCAATTTGAATTGAAAGCCAAATCCAAGAAGAGAACATAGCTGAGAAGAAAGAGCATTGATGGGCTTACTTTTAAATTGTCTTTCTTGTTGCTTTGTCTTGTTGAGATAACTCTTTTTTAGGAGCACAGACTGATCAGAAACTCACAGCAATCCTTCTGTCTCAACCTTTTCAGTGGTGGAATTTCTGATATGAGACTCTACACTCTTGGTGGGCTCACTTTAATGTGTATTCTCAGAGCACCAGTGATAAACATACCCATATATCTTCTCTTAAGATCAATTTCATTCCAATGATTTTTTTTCTCAGTTCCACGGTGCCATCTTTGCATCTCTATCTACTTACCTGGTGTACACTTAAGAGATTATTACAGTAACCAAAACTATTAGATTTTCTATCTTTCACTGTTCTATCCATATGTCACATTTTCCTATGAGTTAAGTCAAGTAGCATGATTATTTTTCCTCAAGAAAAGGTAAACACTGTAGTTCACTTTTTATAAAAGTATCAGAAAAATTTGTATTACTTAGATAAAATTTGGATAGTATATGCTAGAAAAAGAAACTGTTTTTGTCTTTGTTTTTTGTTGTTGTCTGTTTGTTTTGTTTTTTTATAACCAGTCTATACTTTGGCACAGGATAACTTGACTTTTAGTCTAAAGTCTGGGGAACAAAGGCTCTCTGCTTCTGTGACTCTATCAAGTGCAGAGCACTTTTGCACACGGTCTCTTGTTTCAAACCTCCCAGACTGGACAGAGTCTGCTTCTATACACTTGAGAAAATGAGAGATGAGGATGCTTTGGTGACTTGTCTCACTAGAGTGGTTAGAAACAGATCTGAAGCTAGAGTTCATGTCTGATTTCAGCTCTGTTCTCCAAAACTGACACAGTAGAAACATAATGCATGAATTATAGTTGGTATTATTAATAAGAACCATGAGCCAGATATTTGACAAAAGCTGAAATTTGAGAGACAGAGAAACAAGTTACAGCCACTTCTCACCTAGCCAACTCCTCAGGATTCCTCATCAGACTGAATGCCACCCAGTCTTCAGCACAGCAGGATCACAGAAGGGAACAACTCCTGCCTCCTCCTTCTCTGTTCAGCTTTCCTAATTGTAGGATTAAAGTTGTGTGCCACAACCAGTTGGCTGTTTGGCCTTGAAATTGCCAAAGTTCACCACACCCTGACCTTGTCGTTTGCTTTTCAGATGAGTTTTATTAAATACACAATATACCGTCACAGAAATAATTGTTTTTGAAAGTGTTGCTTTTGTTTACATCAAAGTCATGAGCCATGGTGTCAGACTTCCCCATAATGAGTACACGTGTGAGATGAGGACACCAGAGCATGGGACTGATGATGTCTTGGGCCCTCCACTTCTCCAGCTTACCCAGTTATCAAGGCTCCTAGCATTCCTAGCATAGGACTGAACTCCATTTCTACCCACCTTCCAAACCACCTTCAAGTGGTCTGACTCAGTTGTCATCATTAGCTATGAAAAAACAATTTGGGACTCAGAGATGTTTCTGGCAGGAGCTGTTATATCCTAGTATGGTGTCAGCCTAAATACTCTCTCCTGAGGCTTCTTAAACCTCTTGGAACCATGGCCTGGACAGAATATACATGGAAGACACACTGTAGCCATTCTGTATCACTAACTCATAATCCTATATGTCATACCCACATTCCAGATGTAAGCCTTCAAAATACTTTCATAAATATTGTACATTAAAACTTCCAGGGACTAAATTCTGTGGCCTCTGACTTTGATTGAGAAATAGGAAGAACAGGGGTACATGATGGAGTTGAATGTTAGAATGATGGCATAAATAAGTTATAAATAACTGTATATTGACATTATTCTTGCAAAAAAAAAAACGTACTTCTGAAATAACAGGGGAAACTGTCAATGCAATTGGTCTGGTATTTTCTTTGGTCCATCATGTTTTGATTGCATTTTGCTACTGTTCAGCTCTGAGCTCCCAAGCTTGGTTAAGGTCAAGTTCCCAGAATTGTTTGCCACCAACATAATTGGTAAGAGAACTTGACCTTGGCATTTACAACCAAGTCAAAAATTTTCCCAGCATGTTTCTTCTTATAATAGAATAGTTACAGTTATTGGGAAAGATATAAATGTTCATGAGTGGTGTTTGGCATCCTTTATAGTACTTAGGACTTACTGTCAAGTAGACCATGATGAGAAAAGAAATTTCTATCAAAGAAAAGAATATTTTGTTCAAGTCAGAAGATATATAATGCATTTAGTGAGATTTCGGTGCATATTCCTGGAATTGGTTTTCATGTAAATCTTTTCCTTCATATTGGCCATGACAAGAGACATATTTATATGTATCTAATGAGCCTACTTTTTCTCTTGAGGAAGGCCAGTACAAACTTCTTTTAATTTTTAACTCTTTAGCCTGTCTCCTGGTTTACAGTCTTTTTTGTTTGTCTACATAATAACTATGTCCACCCACAAGGTATTTAAACCTGACCACAGTGGATAGAAAAGAGTATAAACAATGTTCTTTTGAGAAAGATTTTCTCCATGCTCTAGATACAACTAAAATAGGGAATTTATTTTACACAACTGTTCTCATGAGAAAATACTGGGAGCTTCTTATTACTAATGGTACTCTAATGTTTGATAATGTGATTATTATGTTTTTGTTGACCATTTGCCCTTTTTTTGTTTGAGAATTTCATATGTGTATATGATGTATTTAATCCATTTTATCCCCTCCAGTTTCTCCTCTATTTTTAAACCATTGTTCCTTCCCAATTTTATTTATTCTCTTTCTTTTTCCTTTAAGCTCCCTGGGTTCACTTAATGATTTCAGTATGTGCAGGGGTATAGGGCCATCTACTGGAGCCTAGGCTGCCTCCTGGAGGCCGCATTCCTAAAGTAATAGAATATCCCTCTCCCAACAACCATCAATTGCCAATACCCCCTCAGTTAAAGACAAGACTTTTAAAACACCTTCCTACTCCACGCTTGAATCTTGTCTGGCCTGATCGTGTGTAGGTGTTGTACATACTGTCACAGCTATTGTGTGTTCATAGGTGCAGCTGACCTATTGATTCTGGAAATTACTGTTTCAATGTAGTCATCTACTACTACTTGTTTCTACATTCTTTTTGTCTTCTCTTCAGGAATGATCCCTGAGTCTTTCGAGGAGAGGGTATGGGATAGACATCTCATTTAGAGCTGAGCACGCTGTAGTTTCTTTCTGTCTAAACACTGACCAGTTGTGAGTCTCTCTATATTAGTTAATAACAATATTTGTAACAATACCATCACACTGAAACTGGAATTTCCACAAAGATATGCTTTATATGAAGATACTGATTCTTTGCTTAGCATTAGATTGTTAATTTATGAATAGTGCGAATAAATAAATTTAAAGAAAGATTTGCACACATGTTCCAAAGTCACCACCAAAGTTCAGTAGCAATGCTATTCGTCCATTATTGGGTGGGATTTTTTTTTAGACTCAGAGCAAAGACATGATGATTAAAGTCACCACACTGAGTCCTAGAGTCATGCTTAGTTTTAGTCAAACATGTAATGACAGAACAAACAATAAGGTCCTTGTTTTTTAGACTTTGGAGATCTTAGCAAGATAATCTGAGACTGAGGGAGGAAGAGTTGCCAGCAGGAACTCAAACCACACTGTACTTTAATATATTCCTGGCAAATCTAAGTTTGAGATTTAGTGGGGTGCTGACATTTGGAAAATCAGATGCAATGAACCTAATTATGTAAAACAGTTATTTTCATTCTATCATTCATCACAACTCTGTCTAAATCTGTGGTTATTTAATTATCAATGAAAAGAAAGACCTTACCTGTCATGATCCTTCCCTTCCTATGAAACATAGTGCTTTTATTTATTTATTTATTTATTTATTTGAAATAAAAAGATACAGTGGCCTCATATCCCCCTTTTTCCTTCTTTCCTCAAGTCCTTATAATGCAGCTCCTTTTCCCCCTTAAAGAGCTTCAACCCACTCTATTGAAAGGTAATTTGCAATTAATTTCCAAAATGGCTGGTGGGTATCCATTTGGGAGCCAGGGAAAAACAGTCATTCCTATAACAGACTGCAGTCCCTTGGGTTCTAATATATATTTTCTGCTCATCATAGATACAGAGCACTTCTTTTTGTTGCCCACGTCCATGTCATGATGCCATTGCCCTGACATTTCTCTTGTTAACAGTGATTCTAAACCAGTTTCTCATTTTCTGTCATTCAATTCGACTGATGTCAAATTCTTTCCTGTGGCAGGCACTGTTCTTTAAGGAACTTGGTCATAGTTTTCTACTTTGTAGCATTGCTCCACTCACCTCTCCAGGAAATGTAGGGAGAGTTGTGTATAAGAATTCACCAATGCTAGGAAGCTGAAACACTTAGAACCATCAAGTGTAAATAAGGCAGTTAGTGGTAAACATTGTGTCACAGGAAGCAGACTAAATGCAAATGCTTCTGTTTGATTAATCACTGAAAAAGAAAACAGGATGCAGAAACCCTGTCCTTAGACAAAAATGATCATCCAGATGTCTTTGCTACTGGAGCATATTAATTTTCCCACCATATAGAACAGTCTCAGTTGTACTAAATCAGAATGATACATGAACTTTTTAGATGGTCTGTCTGATTCGTTGGGTAAGGAGGCAGGCTACATTCATCAGGCTATGAGAGAAAAAAATATTTCAGTGGTCCTATTTGGTGTGGATTTATTTGAAAAACTCCTACATCTACCCAATAACATCAGCTTTGGGAACAGAGCAAAGCAGCTGGATAGGGTGATAAGCTGATTAGCCTGGCACATTGCTGCCATTTGGTGTTATTCATTTGGTTTGTAGATTTCAATCATTATGCCCTTCCATTCAAATATTCTTGGATAAAATACTGTTTGGATGTTGGCTGAGTCTTAATGTGCCCATGTTCATTTATTTCAGCTGGGTCCCGAGCCTCGTACAGCAGCCAGCATGGGCACCTGGGCCCTGAACTGCGGGCCCTGCAGTCCCCAGAGCACCACATAGACCCCATCTATGAAGACCGTGTCTATCAGAAGCCCCCCATGAGGAGTCTCAGCCAGAGTCAAGGGGACCCTCTGCCACCAACACACACTGGCACCTTCCGCACAAGCACAGGTGTGTATTGGGGACAGATTCAAGCCTGTCCACTGGGCATGAGGGATATGGCCTCCTTGGAAACTAAATAATTATTCACAAATGAATGTTGTGTGTGTGTGTGTGATCTCAGTCAACCCTTATAACCTGCTTCTGTCATCAGTATCTTCGATGATAATTGA
Source organism: Sigmodon hispidus (assembly GCA_004025045.1). Lineage (NCBI taxonomy): Eukaryota > Metazoa > Chordata > Mammalia > Rodentia > Cricetidae > Sigmodon > Sigmodon hispidus. Next base: position 58,683 of record PVIH01005867.1, read on the forward strand.
AAGCATGTGTAACACCAGTTAGCATCCTAGTTATACAAAGACAGATGGAAGTTCAAGGGGAATTGTAAAGTTCTTTTTTCAAGTAGAAAAACAAAACCAAACAAAAATGCCATGATTAATATTTTGTTTATTTAACAGTAGCTTTTTTAATGAATATAAGTACTCCAAAAAAAAAAAACAGTACCCCCCCACCCATTATAAAATATAGATGCATTATTTTGGTAAGTCATGTTTAATGATGTAGTCTACCTTTAACAAGTTTGGAAATCAAAATATTTATTTAAAATGTGACACATTTTGAAAGATAGACTTTGAATGTGTTTCAAACACACTAATAGACTATGATAGACCCCAGACTCAGGGTACTATCCTCTTGGGAAGGGGAGCCCCAAGAACCCAGACTCCAGTCCAGCTGATGCAAATTACAAGAGGGTTTTATTGAATTTCATCTGCACAGACGGGCTATCTCTCTGTCTCGGGAGCAAGAGAGAAGCCCTGATTAACAATCCCACATCCCATTTATAGGCTAAAGCCACAAAATCATAATAGAAACTGAGGCAAATACATGATTGGTCACTTGAAAGTCATACTACAATCACAAGGTTGATTACAATAGTCTAAAATCACAAGATAGATCACACTAGTCATGGGGGTGCCCTAAGGTCAGCTGGGGGGGAGGGTCTCTTTGTTGTATAACCAGGTGTTGGTCACCGCTATTCTGCTTGGAACTTCTGGTATTTAATCACAGGTTTGACCAGACCATTATGTCCTATCTGAGTTGATTATGGCTATATGGGCTGGGTCACTCTGTTTCCTGAGACAGACTTTTTAGACTTTTAGTTATTTGTTCTCGTGGGGGTACTCTGCTGAATAATTGAATTGGATGCCTGGGTCAGACCTTAGAACCCAGGGTCCTTCAGACTAAACTATTCAGAATTGTTCTTTAAATGTTGGAATTTAAATATTTATTTTAAATGATAACTAAATAAACTATGTAAAATAAATAAACTAAATAAACTAAATAAACTCCAGGATTAAATATGTAGTTTTAGTTATATATAACCACAGAACACATGGAGAATAAGTGTTTCCTCTGACTTGTAGCCATTCATAAAATAGTCTAAAATAATGGTTATGTTCCTAATGCCACTGACTTTAATGATAAACAGAAAAATCAGACTGTTGTTGAACGGTACATTCTCTGTACCTCACCTTCCCAGGTAAGCAGCTTATGGGTTAGCTGCCCATGAAGCTTACCGGTTCACTGCTACACATAATGAGAGCCATGGCAGAGGCGTGGGACAGCTGGCATTCTGGTCCAAAGTTTAGCTGGGATTTCTGTAACCTCAGAGAATTGTAGCTTCTAGAGACCACTAAGTACAGTGCAGTGACTTTGTTAAACTGCATGTGATGCTGAATTACATGTTCTGAAGTCAAGGGAAGCTGCTCTTGGAGATGATTATGGATATTTACATTTCAGGGTTCCACTGTATTGAAAGATGAAAGGCTCAATGTACTCCTTGTGACATCGTGAATGTCATTCAATATTAATAATATATATTTAGACCCAGATAAGAAAGAACACTGATTTATTCTTGTCAGACCTTTTACTTTCAGGTTGCTGTGGCTGCTGTTCCAGATCTGGAGTTCAGCAGCTTGAATTTTTTTTCTTTTTATTTTGCAAATTATCAATTAAGATAATGTACTTTTATGTATACACCTTGAGAAAAAAAGGTGACAACCTCATTGGCATTGGACACCTAATTTGAATAAAAACAGACAACAAAAGAAGTGTACTGAGTCCCTGTTCTAAACATGCATTTAGGGCTGTATTTTCTTAGTAAACTTCTGAAGGATTAGTAAAAATTAGCTATAATTTTAAAAAAAAAAGCCATACACTTAGTTTATATTCCAAGCCATAGAAAATGTTCAAACTTAAATAAAAGGAAGCTATTTGTATTAGTAACTTACTCATTATTGTGACAAAATACCTCCCCCCCAAACAACTTAGAAATGGATTTATTCTATCTTATATTTGCAGAAGGGACACAGCCCATCATCAGAGGGGAGGCAGCATATTGGCAGAAGATGGCTGCTAGCATTTCCACACACAGGAAGTAGAGAGCAGAGCAGGAGCAGGAAGTACTGTGAGGCTATAGGCTCTCAAAGCCTCACCCACAGAGACACACTGTCTCCAGTGGGGCTACACAAAAGAAAGGTCCCATAACCTAGCTAACACCACCTTACTGGGAACCACATGTCCAGACCCTGAGTCCAACAGTAGTGTTTCTCATTCAGATCACTCTCTGTTCTATTCTCTAAGGCTTAGAAAGTCAAAGCCTGTGATAGGAAGACAATGGCCCACAGGCCCAATCCAGCTTGCCACTTGTTTTAGTGACAAAGAAGACCTAAGAAGGACTCTTAGGCGTTTAAATAACTGGAGATAAACATTAAGAGGTGAATAATATTTTCTGATACAAGGCAGTGACGCAAAATTTAAATTTAAGATTATGAGTAAAACTGTGGATGACACCCTCAATTTTAAGTGTCCTCTCAGCTGCGTTAGAACTGCAACTGCAGCAATATGAGGCTGTGACAGATAGAAAACAGTTCATAGAACCTGGCCTTTGCTGAAAGCTTACAAGCCTATTTCCCAGCACCAGTGGAGAGACGACTTGAGCAAAGGAATGCTATGCTTTTCTCCTTTCTTTGAGGACATCCAGCAGTCTCCTCAAAATGCTTTAAAGAGTCTATTGCAATAACAACCATGACAGAGACCTGGCCAGATGTGTGGGAGTCAGAGGTTTGACTCCATATGCCAGCTGGCACTGTGGGACTTGACATAGTTTTGAGCAAGTGCGATGATTCACACAATGCTGTGAAGATTTCTAAAGGCACATAGAAAGAAGGTAGAGGAAGAGAAGCCACAGACTTCAAAGAATGAGCTCCCAGCCTACCCCTGCCAGGGGGCCTCATGCCTGCATCTGGCCTGCTTCATACCCTGATGCTTTTTGAACCCCAGGACCCACTTCTTTAGAGACTGAATGTTTAAGATGATGCCTTTAGTATACACACACACACACACACACACACACACACACACACACACACACACATTTTTTACTCATATAGTAGAGGCATGTAAAATAATATTTATAAATTAAATATAGTATAACATTTATCTAATATAATGAATGTTTAAGATGATGCCTTTAGTACACACACATTTTTTACTCATATAGTAGAGGCATGTAAAATAATATTTATAAATTATATATAGTATAACATATACCTAAAAATGGAAATTGTTAAAATGATTACAAAATAACTACAAGGAAATATTCTAAGAACGCTTCTTTGTATCCATGGTCATCTTATTCACATCCCCTGTGTTATACATACCCTGTGTCTGAAGACTGAAACTAAGCTGAGAGACTTCCAGGACTCTTCTCTTGTTTGACCCATGTGTGTAAACATCATTTGAAAGCAAAATAGGTTCATTTGTTTCCCATGAATCTTAACGGCTTTGGACATCATGTTATTAAAAAGTTATCTGATAAGATCTACTGTTTCCTGGATACACTGGCTGATCAGAGTGGCTTATAAACTACTGTTTGTCTTTGAGCACACTTCATTTTATGTATTTTTCTAAGCATAGAAGAAATTGCCTAACAAAGGATGGGAATACCTGAAAAGTCAGTGTTAAGGATCCTTTATTCAACTAGCTTGGTCTCCTGAGCATCCTAACCGCAACTATCTCCCTGTTTTTTGCTCTCGCATGCTGACATCATTTCTGGGTCACTTTGGTACCTGACTATAGCTAATCTGAATAATAAGCCACTCATGAGCAAAGAGATTTGTAGGAAGATAACTATGAAACAAACTAAAACAAAAATAATGCCTGCAGATGTTAAAGTTAAAGCATGTTGAGACTCTACAAACTTCTTCATCACAAGGGATATCCCAGGAGTTTCTTCTCGTGCTCATTTATCACTATCATTTATCTTCTGTTTCTTCCCCCCCCCTCCTCCTTCTTCCTTCTAAGCTTCCAAATATAAGATAAAAACTACCTATGTCTGCTATTTTTATATGGGGACTAAGTCTCAGATGCCCGTTTAGGTAGTGCCACCTTCCTACTTTTATATATTCAGAATGTCCCATAAACTCATGAGACATGCATGGGCTACCTAACCTCATGTCATTGATCTCATGAACATGTGTTTAGAAACATTCAGGTCCATGCTAGATCATCATGAAGGCCAAGTTCTCCTCTTTATCTCTCCTCTGCTATGGGCTTGTGGATGGTGAAACACACAAACAATCCACTTTTCACATAGGAATTATTTGGAATTCTACAGAGCCAAACAGATGCACAATCTATTAAAGCCATACTAGAGTAAGGACATGATCTCCACCACCTGTTATTGCAGACCCAGTTCCATACACTGTCTTGCAGAGGCATACCAGGCCACTGCAGGGCCGAGCATGCTCTCTTTCTTCCACCCAAACTAGCAGAAGGATGGAGGCTCTAAGAATGACCTTGGAAGCCTCATTGGTCCTAGATGTGTTATAAGTTGAGATATTTGAAGGAGGTCTATTTATCCCCTTGCCAGGAGACATCAATGACAGGCAGAAGTCAGCATAGTAGTACAGAAATGCACCAACCTAAAAGAAGAACGGACCACTTTCTGAATCAGCAGTGGTTCCTAGTTAACTAGGCTGCCAGAAAATGTCCCATCACCAAACATGAGAATTCTTTTTCCTTTGAGGACCTATAAATGTGCATGGTGAGATGAAAGGGAAAGAGTTACATACTGGCAAGTGACAAGTTAGCCTTGTCCTAGAAGATCACCATAATTTCTTGAACCTAGTTCTCCTAATGCTTATATCACATTAGTGGACAGAGCAATGCTGAAAAGAATTGAATTCAAGGATGATGTGTCAACTGAGCAGGGAATATGGTATCATTTATAATTTTCACATAAGGGCTTAACAGTACCAGAGGTTAGAACATAAGAATTGTTAAGATGTCAGCAGATGTTGGTAGACTCATAATTACAGCTTAGCATTTTGCACCTTCCATTCTAAACATTGTCTGTAACTCAGATGTTTAGAAAGCTCTAGAATTTATTTGTATGGCCATCCCAGTTTGGGCCTGTGTTTCATATTTGTAGACAAGTGACATGAACAAGGGCTGAGCACAACATATATTAGAAGTAGAAGTGTTTATTTTGTACAATAAAAAATGATCACAGCAGCTGTAGCCCCAAGTCTGGGCTATGCCTTTGGCTCAGGTTTTCAGTTAGCTAAGAAACTTGGCTTGGGTAGTTAACTTTTCACAGTATTTCTTGCTCAGCATGTAGGTATTTGTGTGCATATAGAACATAATATGCCTTTAATTCATAAGAACATATTTGATGTAAAGTCATTTAGTACTTAAGATTGTGGAGTATCTTAATTCTGTCCTGAAACCCATCTAGTTTTTACAAGCAGCTCTGTCTCCAAGTTTGAGCCTCATGTAAAGGCAATTATAGATGGGTGGTCTCTAACCTTTTGGAGATGAGCAACTACTAGAATATCTGCTCATGTTTGCTCTGCAGTCTCTCTCCCTTCGTTCTCTCTCTTTTCCTATATTAGGTTTTCTCAGCTCTTTTATGTCACCCTAGGAAACAGAAGTGACTCCACCATGGATATGTTAACATTTTCCCATCCAACTATGCCATTTTTATCTTCATGTAAAATAATAACCAAAATCTTTATTCAGGCCTATTCAGTTTTCACTTGAAAGCAGTTTTAGCTCAGTTCTTTCAAAGTGAACAGATACTGATGAATATTTAATTAGAGCAGATAATAACTTAAGATAAAATTACAAAAAATGTATTCAGATGTGACATATATATGTACATATATATCACCTTGTTTTTAAATTTTCTTTTGATTTTCTGAACAACATATAAGCTTTCAAAGCATGTGGGCTATATTTTCTGGGCATATCCTAATATCTAGTGCACAGCCAATGAAATGGGATGGAACAGGCAGAGAAGGGTCAGTTAGCCTGGGATTTTGTCCCCATTCTGCCCATTCTGTCCTCTACTTTCTCCCCAGTGAAATGAAGGGGTGACATCGGGAAATAGTACCATTCACACGGGGTGTTGTTAGCTCTAAATGGGGAAGTATGTGTTGGCTCATTATATGGTGTCTGCACAAAAGGAAGCTCTGTATGAGAATAGTATTGATTATTATTTTTCCTTCAATTCTAGTCAGGGAGTCATTGCCTAACAGAACTGCAAATGGGCTCAGGGTGTTTAGAATACATGGCCATGTTACCATCCATTGGTAGCTCCAGCACACACTCTGTAAATGAGAAGAAATATAAATGTGTGTCATTAAATATGTATATAAAATTATATAAAAGAATATGTATGTAAGGTTAAGTATGGATTCATTTACTTTTCAGTATGTCCATTCACTTGTTTATATTTTAACTTTTACAACAAATTCTACAAACATACGGATTCTATAAACCTGCCAAATTCTACTGTAAATACCTATACCTAGAGTGATTATCAAGTGTAGCCATTTCCAAATATTGTAAAAGATCCTAGTAATAATTTTTCATTAATCCATATTTTAAGTACCTGCTTAAAAAAATAAACCTTCTTAAGAATTCTTCGAGCTAGACCTGGAGAGATGGTTCAGCAATCTAGAATATGTACTGCTCTTGTAGAGGATCTAGGTTTGATTTCCAGCACCCACCTGACAGCTCAAAGCTATGTATAACTCAAGATCATGGGAATTCAGTACTTTCTCTGAGTACTAGGCATACATGTAATGCACAGATATACATGCAGACAAAACATTCAAACACATAAAATATTTGCAGTATATAACTATGTCTAAAACAGTGGTTATAATTTTCTTTGCTGTATAAAAAGAACAAATGTGGTTACTGCTTAAAATAGTATTTTGACTCCTTTTCTCTTTTAAACCTTTGTTATATTCATTCGTGATGACCATGTCTGTAGTATTCCTACATCTGACTTTACATTTTGGGGACAGTTACCCTCTGTTTCTAATAAAATCAGTGAAAAAAGTCATTAACATTAATCATAATGATTTCACCAAGAATGTAACCATGCTGAAAATATTTCTTTCAAAAACAATTACATATGAAGCTATAATACCATATTGTATTTATTCTTGAATAGCTATCCATTGAAGATTGCTCAGTTCAGACTGTGCTAAATATAGGAACTTAGAAGATACTTTCAGTTCAGTTTTGCTGAGATCATGCCAGATTGAGGACCAAAAGTTTTTATTCCTGAGTAATAAGAATAATAATTCTTGGACTTGAGACCCCTTTGTCCCACTATCACTGATGTTTTGATTAGAGGCAGTATTTCTTAATTATCTTCTTGTATATTTCTTGTATTAGAATAAGGTGCTTAACTTTACATGGGCATGTTAATTAGGTGAACCATGGGGTACTTTAGATGGCTGGACTTCAGAACTTTTATAGCTGGACATTGGTAGTCAGCCTTAGGAGGAGGAACTGGCCAAATAATGGAATGTACCTCAGTGACTAACTTTAGAAATGGAATCTAATGGTTTTTAGCAAGGCAGAGGGAATGGGTGAGAAGGGCCTGCCATAGCCATGCTTACCATAGTCAAACTAGCCAGAGTCCCGTCACAGGAGGCTGGAGAAATAGCTCAGCAGTTAAGAACATGGGATGCTCTTTCAGGGGATAGTTCACATCCTAGTAGTGGCTTGTAAACATTTGTGACTCGAATTGCAGGGGTCTGCAGTCCTTCCAGTCTCTTTAGACACCAAGCACCCACATGGTATATTGACATATGTGGAGTAGACATGTGAAACAAAATTAAAAGTATGTAAATACGTAAAATCAAGGGTAAAAGACACAAAAAGAAAATTGCTTTTTTTACTTTGATAGACTCTATTTATATTCCTCACAATTTTTTTACTCTGTGCCAGATTCCTGGATTTTATTCTCGTCTGTGTTTTCCCTTTTCAGTAAACAATGCTTGTAAACATCATTCATAAAGCAATACTTGACTTTATTAACAAGGATACATTGTTCCTCTTGCAGATATAGTGTACAAAGCATCTCTCTGTTTTGTCTCAACAAACTGAGATTTTATTTGTGTAGATTTCAGAAAACAAACACAATTTCTGCAGGGGCCTCGGTGTCTGTCCATGTGTCAAGTCCACACAGAAGAGGCAGCTTGTTAAATCTCCCCAGAGGGGCTAGAAGCACAGTTCACTGAGCTCTGGGAGCTCATGGAAGGAGAAAGAGGTGTTTGCAGAGGACACAAGAGGAAAGGAACAAGTTTGCGAAGCTGACGAAGTGCCAGGCCCTCCACATGCTTGCCAGGAGTATATTCACTTGGTTGGAGTAACTTGCAATGTCAAAACTCAGACGGGAGAAAATGTTTAGTGGCAGAAATTAAGGGGAAGGCTATTAAAAGAAAGATTTCTAATAGAGGAATGGTTGTCATTTATCCATGTTGAAAACAGGCTTGATTTGTATGAGATGTACCAAGAACTAAATAGCTCAGCAGATCAGAGGGCTGTATTGAGCCCTGGCTCTCCCAGTATCTTCCCCCACAGTTGTCCATACAATCCCATAAAATAGCAGTTGTGACATTGTTATTTTTTGGAGTCAAGGTTTTGCTATGAAGCTCAGAATATCTTCCCAGTGTAGATCAGGGTGGGCTGGAACACCAAAAGCCTTCTGGTCAGCCTTCTGAGCCCTAAGGACAGAGATGTCTATCACTATCCACAATCAGTTTCAATCTTTCTAATGCTACTACCACTATTCATTCAATCAGTGTTTTCTATGTACCAAATATCTAAAACAAACTGTGATTTCATAGTCTCATGGGATAGTTTTAAAAACCATTTGACCTAAACATAAGGAATTCCATCATTACATTGCTGCAGGTTATGTCTTCTCACATATTTTGTTCTCCATGGTCACAGGATAAGTTTCTTGTTTTGCTTTGTGTTTTGTTTTTGTTTGTTTTTACATTAAAGAGCTGTTACCCTCTTTGTACTGGTAAATACCTTATTTTCTTGGCTTAGGCATTTTAGTTTAACAGCATAAATTTTGATTACCTATCTTGAAATTCTCAAAAAGTACCTTTCTTACTGGTCCCCACCCAGAGATTTAGATATTTATTAAGGTGTAACAGGGTAGCTCAGCAGATAAAGTGCTTGCTCTTCAGCTTGAAATTCCAAGATCCAGTATCCCAGGAAAAAACAGTAGTTATTGGGTTGTGTGAACACTGAGGAAGCTGGGAAAGTAGGAAGAGACCAGCCAACCTAGCTAGTGAGTCCTATAGTCTGTGAAATATTCCTGTTGAAAAATGCAAAGCGAGTGTGCCTGTTTCTGAGGAAATACACTGAGCGCTGATCCCTGCCCTTCACATGCATGTATACTAATCATGTCCATTTCCCCAGGCTGTATCTGCACATATGCATGCCTATGTACATGTAAACAAATTTACACACAAAAACCTCCTCATACCCACACCTATGTTAATGGATGATACTTTTGAAGGGTCAACTCATCAAAGTCAAAACAACCAGAGTCAAAATTGTTGTTACTTAAAAATAAATGAATAACTTTTGGAAAGTTGCTCATCTATCTTATATTTTATAGTCCACATCCTCATAGCCTAACATAGGTACATCAGTGATGAGACACAGAGTCAAGGTACTTGAAAATTAAGACTATTATTTGCATTCTTACTTTTTGTCTTCTGCAGTTGAAAAAAAAGTCAAATTTTTGGAATATTTTTATATATCTTTTCTATATAATCTATTTAAATTCAAGTTTATAAAAATAATATGAGTTACACACCAAATCTATGATAATTTTTCATTTGTGATATTTGGGTGTTTGACTCCTGTGATTAACCCTCTACCTTCAGTTGACCTTTTAGCTCCTTAATGTTATTTACAATTCGCTCATTTTACTGGGTAACTCACAATTCTTTGTCATTGAGTTTCAAAGGCTGGTCTAGGAGCTTATGTTGGCAATTATCATAACATCTAGAGTCTACCTACAAGGGCTTAAATTTATTTTCTATTTAAGACCAAGTTGCCCGAAGACTTCATCTCTCCATGTCTCAGTTTTCCATCTTTACAGGAAAATTGGCATGCTTTCTCTCTAACAGGTTGTTGAGGAAATGTGACTTCATACAATAAAGCACATAAGTTGTAGTCTTGTAGCTTTCAACCTTGATAATGGGGTGATCACTCATTAGTGTAACATTTTCTCTATGTTTTATATTCAATGCATTTTCTTCATGAAATCAAACAATAATCCAGGAGGCCATTTTGCTCCCTTTTATAACTCTCAGTGTTTCATCCTGGAAAAACCAGCTTACTTGTCTAAGACCAGGGATTAGAGCCAGAGTCCAGATCTGACTTCTGAAGCCACGCACTCGATGAGCTGCATTGTCCTTCCTTGAAAAAAGCTACAGTGATAATCAAATAAGGGGCTGGACAGTAAGACTCAGTGGTTGAAAACACTTGTTCCTTTTGCCTAGGACCTGGCATTCACATGATAATTTACAACCATCTATATTTCCAGTCCCAGGAGATCCAGTGGCCTCTTGTGATGTGTGCAGGAAACAGGCACACCTGTAGTGCACAAACATAAATGCAAGCAAAACATTTATCTACACAAAATAATAAAATAAATCTAAATAAAACTCCAAACCAAACAGGAAGTTAACCTTCTCCACTACTCCCCCCTTACATGTCTAGATTTTGCCTTAATAAAATTTCATACTGTTGCACATATGAGCCTCTTGCCTTGTATTCTTACCAGGTTGGGACTATACTCAGCAGTGTTTTCCCGCCACCCTTCCCTTTTCTGTTTAATTTAATGTCCTTAGACAGACTTGGAAAAAATCATTATATTCATCTTACCTATTCTAGCATTAGTTAATAAGCATTGTTTTAAAGATGCATGTATGTTATATATGAGTATATATGTACATGTTCATGTGTGTACAGGAAGACATGTGTGTTTGGTATGTGAGAAGGTGTGTGTAGAATATGGAAAACAAGCTTATGTGTCATTTTCCTTGAGACAAGGCCTAGAGCTCACAGATTAGTCTTGACTGGCTGGCCAGGGTGGCCCAGGGATCCTCTGTCTACCTTGCTGGCATGGGGATGGCAAGCACCCACATCCTTAAGCAGTTATGTCTCATGAGTGCTGGGGATTGAGCTCTGATTCTTCTATTACCATGGCTATCATTTTACCAACTGCTCTCTTCCCAGCCTCCAAAATAGTTTAAATTTTAACATTATTTTTTGGTCTCTACAACATGTAACTTCTTGTGTGAATCACCAGGATTAATAGCAAATACATTTTTAGAAAAGAATTTATTTTTTTCTGTAAACAATTTTCAGCAAGAATAAACATTGATGTTTGGTTTCCTGAATGAACAGTGTTCTCCTATGAAAATGAGGCAGCAAACTCAGTGTCCCCTTTTGCCCTTCATTTTCTGACTGCTTAACACAACTCTCGAGCAAAATGAGATTTTATTCATGTCTAGATTTTAACTACTTTGGTTATAGCATAAAGTGTATCATTCATAATATTTTAAAATTTTTGTTACACTTATTTCTTTATTGTAGGGCCACCTGTAACACTTGTCAAAAACAAAAACAAACAAAAATCCTTATGTAGCAGAATACCCCCATTCTTTAAAATATTAACTTCTTAGAAAATATGGGTACTTTTTCTTAGAAAGATTTTTCATAAATATTTCAATAACTTTTCATCATGTCATTTAGCCTTTCATTCTAATTATTGTTCATCATATGATAAAAGTATTGAAAGTTAATTGAAAACATAAAATCCTGAACTGGGGTTCAAATCTTGACCTCATCAGGGGAACCTCTCCCCCAGTTTACTTTTAGCATTTATTGTTTTGAAAGAATTCCTTACACACTCTTAGCATTTTTTATTGATGTGCCATAATTACCTTTGTGTTTCATTTGGTATATGGCTCTTATGACAAAAACTTAAGCACTAAGAAATAATTCCTGGGAAGTCAAATTTGTGCTGTGTGACTTGAAAATAGAATCTAATTCCACAAAGCACACATAGGATGTGTGTTCCTATATGTAGACATTTGCACACATAGGGTGTGTGTTCCTGTGTGTAGACATTTGCACACATAGGGTGTGGGTTCCTATATGTAGACATTTGCTGTGACTCAGCTCCTATTCTAATCCAAGGTGTCACAAATCAAAAGTCCTCATAGTGATTGTGGCTATAACAGTAAATAACTAGTCACCTCCCACTCATAATAAAGATGTTATTTCCATTTTATATGTCAGTTTGACATTAGACGTGAATATTTTTGAGAGACACATAAAAACAGTGGCCTGACATCATCTAAAAAGATCTCAGGAAAGAAATAAAAAAAATTGAGATTCAGTTTGGAAACAGTGAAACTTATTTTAGCAACTTGTGTGAAATCTTCTCAAAGCAACCTAGATGTTGAAAAGATGCAAAGATTTTGGGGACAGCCTTGTCAACTCCTCACTCTGTAAGAATGGTTTTTTCTTCCCACTGCATGTCTACTGTCTCCCAAGTGCATTTGTTCCTGTGGAAGCTTCACTGGGAAAGAAAGAGGAACATGAAATCTTTAGGGATTTACTTTACAGGAATGAGAACAGCCTAGCATGGGATGCTGTGGTAGGAGGTACTAAATATGCACACTGAGTCCTCTTCACTCCCCATCCACCCGCAGGCATGCACTCTTCCTTACTTTCCTCTATTCTGGAAAAATGACTTTGCTACTAACTTTATTACAAACTCAGTAGGGTTAACATAATATTAATATGAAAACATCCTAAATGCTAACTAGGATAATAAAGAACTCATTGTCCATGCTTCCTTACAAAATATTTTTTCTCTGAAATTTATTTTAACCTGTGCTAGAGATCAAACCCAGGGCCTTCTGCACACTCAGCAAGCACTCTGCCAGAGCCACACCTCAGTGTCTGCCCTGCCACACCACCGCAGGTTTTAGTTTTGAAACACATTCACATGTTGGATGAGTGTGCCTTCCCTTTGCTACTTGTTAGCATTCCCTTTGCTATTGGTTAGCAATGAACTCCCAGCAGGTGTGCTTTCTCCCAATATTTTTCTGCTTACTTCTGAAACAATGTGTATTGTCATTTGACTATATAGTATTGACTATGTAGAGTCGTCATCTGTGACAGACTAATTTTGTTTTATTCTTTCGAACCCCTATTTTTTTTAATTTTTTTTTGTGTGTGTGTAATGTCCCCCCTGCCTAGACCTGGTTAACCTTTTCTGCGAGCAGGTCCTCAGTGTTTTACTTTGTCCCTACTTTCCTGTCCTAGCCCCATCTTCCCCCGGTGTCGACTCCGTCCCCTTGCAACGCACAGGCAGCCAGCATGGGCCGCAGAATGCCGCAGCAGCCACCTTCCAGAGGGCCAGCTACGCTGCTGGCCCAGCCTCCAACTACGCAGACCCCTACCGACAGCTGCAGTATTGTCCCTCCGTTGACTCTCCGTACAGCAAATCTGGCCCTGCCCTCCCACCCGAAGGCACCTTGGCCAGGTCCCCATCCATTGACAGCATTCAGAAAGACCCCAGGTGGGTAAAACAATATTTATTTACTCTGAGATGTATAAAGGGGTTTTATAACCCCATCTCCTCTTGGCGCTTTCTGTGATATGACATTGTCTTTGCCTTCTTGTTATTGGCTGAGAATGAAAAGATTGGCTTTTCTTGGGTTTTATGATTTTTGTTTGTTATGCACTATGGACACATAGGATGGACCCTTAATATCTTCTATGGGTCAACACCCAAAGTGAAACATAAAGAATTATTATTAGAACAACTATGGGTGCTTATGGATATAGATATCAGCTTTGATCTGGAGGGATCTTAAAGTAGAGTAGAGACCGGAGCTGGGTAAAGGTCTTACCTGACCTTCTGTGTCACTGTCCACATGTGCTATTACTATCTGAGAAGAATTCATGCCAACCTCTGTCTTTCTGTTTATCAGAATATAAATATCCCCCCCCAAAGAAATTGTCCTAAAATTTGAGAAGTCAGAAATTAGTTGTTTGGAGAATGGTTAAGAACTTGGCTGTGGATTGTTGGAGATATGTATGATTTGGTAAGGTGCGTCTCTCTTTTCAAAACCTTTTTGTTTTCAGAGGCATGAGGGGTTTGTGTGATATTCTGCTTCTCAAATTCAGATTGACTCCCTGAGGATTTATGTAGATGCAATTCCATGTGCACATGTATAGATAGGTATGCTCACACATACATCAATGTATATATACATATACACAGACATATATGTAACCTGCATCTGTGAATACTTTAAGTAGGCCAAGATTCTAGTATTTCTTTAGGGCCAGGCTTGAGTGTGAAGATAAATTTGAAATTCTTCTTCAGGCATTTCCCTAACAGAGCACACAGCTTCTTATGTACTGTATTGAGAATTTGCAGGGTTTCTCTTCTTATAAAAAGAAATTGCTTCTTCAAACATGAAAGGCGAATGGAATCATTTCATAGTGTGCTTTCAGATAGCTGCCTCAATACAAATGAAACCCACACAGAGGGCCCTTGCAAAGTGTTGTGTCTGGTACAGTCTGCATTGTAAAGTTGAATTGTATTGAAAGGCTCGGTTCTGACTGCAGGAGATTCAAAGTATAGCTCATCTAGAGTGTTCCATGCTGCTCTCTGGATTTTCAAGCTTTCACAGCAGTCCAAAGTGTTTGAACTGAACCCGCCCTTCATTTTTAAAGCATGCATGGTTAGGGCATTTTTCAGAAAGTATTTTTGTCTCTCTTTATTTGGTAATATTTTATTCTTAACAGCAAAGTGAGAATACATGGAAACAAAAAGTTAGTGAAAGCCCAGGAGATGCTTATATGGAACACTGTATCCAACTTGACATTGTTTGACCTTAAAACTGTGTTATATTGGATATTATGTATTCTAGTTTTACTTCTAACCAAAAAGAGCTTGTAGAGGAAAGAGCTAATTTGCTTATACTTCTTAGGCATAATACATCACTGGGGGAGTCAAGACAAGAACCCAAGGAGGAGCTCAAAGCAGAAACTATGGAGGAACACTGATTCCTGGCTCTTTCCTTCTTCCCAGGCGAGAGCTTGGGTAACTTTATTATAGCACACAGAACCACATCCCTAGGGATGATGACACACAGTGGGACAGGCCCTCTTACATCAATCAATAATCAAGACAAATCCCACACAGATATGTTCACAGATATATATGATAAAGACAGTCTACTTTGTCCATTTTATTCAGATACCCATTCAATCGAAGCAGGTGTTGCTCTGTAGTCATGCCTGTCTCCACTGCAATATCTATTTCAAGTTAGCCTCAACCTCATTGTCCTCCTGCCTGACTCAGCCTCCCAAGTGCAGAGATAATGGACATAATCTACCTCATGGGAATAAAATTATACCTGCAATAAAAGGCTTTAAATGTCCATATTAAGAAACTAAATTTATATTTCTCTGGATGCAGTTTAGCTTCTGTGTTTTATACTGTGTGTTAAAGGCATTTTATTTCATTGAATGGAATATCCTTCATTTTCAATACTGCTGTCACTCTCATAGGTTTGTTTCTTTGTGTATATTGTCATACTTTTACCCTGTCAAGTTACGAATCATTTTACTTATATTTATTGAGTGCCTACTATTTACCAAAGAGAGAAACATCAGTAAGAAACGATAAAAAGAGTAAGAGAATATTGGCCACTAATCTTTAGTATGTGTTAAATTTATATGTAAATTAGTGCTGTGTGGATTATAAGTTCACCTTTATTTTTAAGAACACCAGATGCTGGACTTAAGTATGTTTGTAAATTCTGAAAATCACATCATGCTAAATACAGACAGGAAGAAAAGTAAGGAACCATGGTAAGGACCAGAAAAGATTTTTTTGTCTAAATATAAAAGACAAACAAACCCATTTATATCTGGAATGAGACAGAAAGTACAGTAATGCCTTTTTCCAGGATGTCTTTTAAAATCTTTATTATTGTTGTTATGGATTCAAAAACAGTGTCACTGCAAGTGCAAAACATTAAAAGATATTTTCTATTTCTTTCAAATGAAAATTTTTGGTTGTTCCCAGGCGTATTCTAGAACTAAGTGTGCTAGAACACAGATATCTAACTTTTAGGGCTCAAGAGCATTTGCTTTGCCATTAGAAGCTCTTGAGTGGAATCTTTTCAGCCTCTTGACTCTTCTCATGCTTCTGTACATAATAGTCATTAGAATATGTAAGAATGTCCAATTTGCTGTCTATAGCCCAGTGATTTACGTTGTAAGATCATTTTGTGGATTTTGTTGTTGGTGTTGTTCTGCATGTGCTGGTATGAGTAGTTCTGAGTCCTTGTGGCTGTTTCAGAGGTGTGGGCAGTAGTTCTGGGCAGCTGTGCAGCAGCAGGGAAAATGAGGAGTTGGTTCACCTGGCTCTTGTATAGCACGATTGTGTGATAACATGGTTTCTGTAATAGTTATTCAGTTTTTCCAGTATCTGCCACTTTGATCTCAACAGAGAACAATTTCTTTTTCATTAAAGAGCTACAGAGCATTATTCAGCAAATATTGACTTTTAACATAAGAACATGAAGTCAAAGGAATCTTATTTACTCTGTATTGATGCCCCTGAGAGTCCCTATTACTCTTGAGTTATTTGCAGCCTTGGAGTGTGGAAGGGCTGTTCCTGGGGGCTTGGAATTTCCTTGCTGTTAGTAGTGGGCTCAGTCACATCAATTTTGGAAAAGTATTGGTGTTTTCTGCTTTTAAGTCTTTTAGACTCTACCAAATGTACAGAAACCTTTTATCCAAGGAGATAATGGCATTCATCTTCCTTTGTAAAGTCAGGAATCATGGGGGAAAATGAGGTTATTACACATACAAAATTTACTTCACAGCCACATTTGTTGAAAGTTTTTTAAAATATAATTATAGGTTATTTCCTGTAAAATGTAAACTTCTTAGCTTATAGGAAATGGCTGATATCTACTATGTATATATGAAATACTGAATTGTTTCTATGCATCTGTTAAATGTTTAGATATACTTAAGGAAAATTTAACTATATGTGTAAGTCATAATAGTATTATTATTTAAAAAGTTAAATAATGAAAAACTAGAAACATAAATAAAAACAGATGTATCAGTATTTACTGGAGGTCCTATAAATGATTTCATGCACAAAGAGTAGAAGTTATGTTGTTGCCCATATGTGGGTATGCACATGCCAGTGTACACACAGTGACCAGAGGAGAACACTGGGTGTCCTGCGTTATTTTACAATCTTGAACTGAAGCTGTGTGTAGGCTGATGGCCAGCCACTCTCAGCAACTCTTCTGTGTCTACCACCATAGGGCTAAATTTATAGACATTTGCAATTCTACATAGGACTTTTTATGCTAGTTTTAGAAATTTGACCATAGGCCATCATGCTTGTGCAGCAAGTCTTCTTCCATCCTTTCTCTCCAGTGTCACCAGAAATTTCTGCCCTGTGGGGCCAATGGTCTGGAGGAATCTTTTTTCACTTGCCGTCCTGTAGCCCTTTATAAAATAATTACTCAGGGGCTAATATGAATTACAAACTGTTTGACCTATGGCTCAGGTTCATTATCAGCTAGCTCTAATAACCCATTCTTATTATCTATGCATTGCCACATGTTCCCTGGTTTTACCTGTGTTCCATTATATCTTGCTTTCTGGGCAGCAGCCTGCAGCTTCTCTCTGTGACTCTGCCCTTCTCTGTCTCCATCTCCACTTGGATTTCCTGCCTGCCTCTAAACTGCCTTGCCATAGCCCAAAAACAGTTTCTTTATTAACCAATAATAAAGCATATTCACACTACACAGAAAGACGTTCCACATCACTC
The DNA here is from genome assembly GCA_004025045.1 of Sigmodon hispidus. Lineage (NCBI taxonomy): Eukaryota > Metazoa > Chordata > Mammalia > Rodentia > Cricetidae > Sigmodon > Sigmodon hispidus. The sequence continues at coordinate 76,655 of PVIH01005867.1, forward strand.
CAGTGCCAAAAAAAAAAAAACTCATATACAAATGAAATTTTCAGTTAGTCTCTTTGTTTTGTTTTTGTGTTTGTTTGTTTTTTAATCACAATGGAGAAATTCACAGCATAGCATGTCTTAAAAGAAAACATTCGGCCCAAATCAACAGCTGCTTTTTCAATTGGCTCTACTTTATTCCTTTCATTGGAGTTGTTTCAAGTTAAAAAAACAAAACAAAACCAAAACTGATCAATAATATAAAAAAGGCACTTTTAGGGAAATATATTTATTACTTCTATGCTTTATTTGCTATTTATATGTTATGAAGCTTATTGTATTTGAAACATATTGTGGCACCAAATAATATTGCTTATCCATATTTTATTAATGAGTAAAACATTAAGCATTTTAAAATTTTTTCCCATTCTTCATCAATGTGTATCACATACATAATATATATTAAATGAACCTTCAGAGAGAAAGTAGTTTTAAAATGCTTCTAGAAAGGTGGAGGTTAGGATATTTTTTTAAAAATCTTAATGCTTAAGCTGCATTACAGTATAATTTAGATTATTATCTAGCTTAGTTCACATTGTTGTGATAATTGTAAAGTATGTATAACATTCCCATAGTCTTCTCTTGGGCTATGAACATCCAAAAATCCTAATATTCATTTTCAACACCCAGTTATCACTTAACCTAACTAGACCTTCTAAGTTTGAAAATTGTCATTTATTTCAACAAGTACCAACCATCTATCACTCCTCTACCCAGCCTAATCCCTGCAGCTGGCCACTCAAATTGAAGTATGTTACAGTTGTTGTAGAATAAGCCAGATACAATGATATTGATGTTCCAGTCATTTGTTGTTCTGTAGTTTTTATTTTGGAGAGGTTTCATGTAGCTCAGGCTACCCTCAGGCCTGCTATATTGAACTTCTCATTGTCCTGCCTCTGTTGCTTCAGTTCTGAGATTACAGGTGACCACCACTATACCATGTTTTAAGAAACACAGAGAGTCAAACTCAGAGCTTCATGTGAGTAGACTATCACTCTACCAGTGGAACTATATCCCCTGCCTTCCACAGTACTATATATTGAGACAAAGTCCATGTCTCTCATAGGTTCATTCTTTGGTCTTATCTTCTGTCTTTGAGATTACAGGAGAATGTGATAGTTTCCTCTTCAAACAACAATTACTTTACCCTCCCGTACACATAGTGGACAAGTTCCTTGTTAAGCTGCCACTGACCTCTTACTGTCCTGTCTGGCTTTCTCATCTACCCCATACTTCACCCTTATTTGTAGAAATGGAATCAAGGTTACCTTGCACCACCTGTATTTATTATTGTTTTACCTGCTGGTTAAATGACAACTGTATTTTTAAATGACAATTAAAATTAATCAATAACATGGCTCCTGTTTGGTGTTAAACATTTTATATCCATTATTTAAGATGATAGTTCCAAGATACTCCCTCTTTAATTACCTATTAACACTCACGTTAAAGATGTTCTTAGTCATGACTACCTATCTTTCATCATCTATAACCATGTAATTTCATACATTATATAGATGCTACTTCAATATATACCTAATGTGGTATAATATCAGCAATGACTTTTTATTCTGTTTATTAATATGTGATTACTTATCCTCCAAGTGGTCTGAGGACAAGACTAAAATGGATAGAAACTTCAGAGCTATGACTTGTATTTATTTGAGATACATCTGCTATTGGATTTATCATCTTCTTCCAAATGTGTATGAGATGAGTTTTCATGCTAATATAATTAATTAATGTGTGGAACTTCTTGAATGTTTTGAGTCAAGAGAAAAATAATGTGCTCCTGGAACAGAACAAAAGTAGATAGAGCTGGCTTTAGGTAGAAGAGTTAATGGAGAGCTCTGAAATGATATTTTTTATTGTCCTGCCTTGTTATTTTATCATAAGTGATGATGTGAAATCTCTGTTGTCTACCATGTACAACAGTACTGATGTCTGACTTGATATCATAAGTAATTTTTGTTTACCATCTTGTGTTGAACAATTAATTGCTCTCAAAAATGGAGCACTCAAAATATTTGTTGTTGCCAGACAGGTTATGGCTGACTGTCGCTTGCTAACTGGTGACAATTAATTTCCATTGCCTCTTGAAAAGTTTTGCAACAAATTGAGGTCATTAATTTAGAGATTCTGACATTGGCAGAAAGAATATTAGCATTTCAAAGTCAGAAGAACAATACATTTTAGCATGAAGTTCCACTGTGTATGGCATATTTGAGAAGTCCAGTAACTAAAAATCTTTCATCTACTGAAGATCATCTCTAACTACTTGAATGGGCTTGGTGCATTATGTGTGTTATCAGATACTAAATTTGTTAGGAAGAAAAAAGGGGAGGGGAAAAGAATGAGAAAAGACACCAAGTATAGCTGTAGGGCACAATTACATACATGAATCGAATTGATGGGTGAAAAGAAAGATCATCTTCATATCTTTGTTGTATTACTTTCTCAATTTTCTTAGATATTTCTATATTTGCTTTCTTGTTTTATTATGTCTGGTTTTTAAACTTTCATGTTGGAGCTTGTCACCTGAGTCACTAGCTTGCAGGTACATTAGACTTAGGATACCACACTGATGAATTTCATGCTGTGATAACTGGGTCATTTGTAAGTAGTACAGGTCTCAGTCTGTCACATGCAGCTGCAAGGAACATGTTAGGGGTGTGTCTCCTGACTTTCAAATTTAGCTCAGTGGGTCACAGTATTTTTTGACTCCATACATCAGTTTATTTTTGAAAGCTTTATGGGTACCAACAGAGGGCAACCACTTCCTTGCCTCCCACACAAGCATCCCCAATCACTTAAGACATGGGAAAGACAGACGTGAAATAACTTTGGAGGACAGATGTTTTAGTGGAATAAAAGTAGACTTATGAGGACAAAAAAAAATCAAAACTCATTCAAGATAGATGTTTGGAAACCACTGACTTAAAAGTCACAACAACAAGGGAGCAATCACTTCCAGAACAATGAAGGGAAATAAAATTAGTTTAAGACACTCATATATATCCACTCCTGTGAATGTGAGAAAACAAAACAAGACCCTTGGCCATTTATTTTCTTTACCGACATAGACTGTTTTGAGTTTTCTTGATGAATAAGTGACTTGAAGTAGATTATTTCTTTTGAATACAGTCTATGCTCTCCCTAAATGTGATAATATTTATTTTTAATCATTTGTGAAAAAATTATCAATATCTATCATACCATATAAAAGTAACAGTAATAAAATTTGAGGTAACGTGCATCCTGCATGACTCCCAGGCATACTGCCTTCTGTTGTTTCTGTCTTGTGTCATCCTTGTCCAAGATGAATTTGAGTGGGCCCTTGTGCATAGCAGAATAATACAGAGGGTAAATTTGTGGATTGGAATGGCAAAAAGTAAGTCAGAATTCTGGAGACATGCAAATAGTGTTGTGAGCCAACTTGGTTTTTTTTTTTTTAACATTTATTTAATATAATAGGAGGAAATACTCTACTGTTTATTACTGTCTCAAACTGGTAGTTTCTGTAATTATCAAGTTTCTTTATCATCATCATTATTATTATTATTACTATGAATAAAGTCATATTTTTATCCATGTATCCCCTTATTCAAACTCCCTTCCCCCTCCCACCCTTCCTAGTCACTCTCAAGGTGCCAACTTTGAAGGTACACTTCCCTCTGCCAATTGAGTCTTTGGATCTTCAGGGTAATATATTGCCTAATTATAACAACAGTAATACCACATTAAAGACCAAATGTAAAGTAGCCTTTTAAATGAGATGCAGTATTATTCTACAGAACAAAAAATTATTCATACCACTTGAGAATTAGCATCTTTATGGTGATCAACTTTAGATATTTTATTCTTTTGCTCAGCAAAACTATCTGGCATTTTTTTAATATAAAAAAAGATTTCATCAGGGAAATGAGTTGAAAATAGTGACTAGAAAATAAGTAGGAAATAGCCATGTTTTAAAGTCATATAAACTTTAAATCGATTGTAAATGAGAATTTATATTTTACATATATATTTAAAATTAGCCTTAATAACTGCTTATACCACCCACCACATAATTCTGTCTTATAACCTCAGGCCTTCTCATACTGCCTGCTTGCTTCAGAGCTAAAGTTCTATCTCATGATTTCTACCTCAGTTGATATTCCCTCACCATAAGAACAAGGCCCCAAATCAATCACCAAGCTTTCAGATAACCCAAGGAATCTGCTAGAAAAGCATCCTGTTCTCTCAAGAGCCAAAAGGACTCTTCTCCCTGACTCTTTACAAAGATGCTGCTGTGTTTCAAGACAGGTCTGGTTATATTAGAAAATTACTCTCTATGGTAAATGAAGTTGACAACAGCAATGTACGTCTGACATTGAAGGGTGAAGTATTATAATGCCTGGACATCTTTAGATGAGGTGATGTGTTTCTGCTGTAGCCTCATAATGTGCTCATTGTCCTGTGTTTTGAAGAGGGCTGAAACACCAACAAATTTAAATTTGCTATAAATCAGATTGAAAATACTAGAAAATGACAGTGTTAATATTATGAGTGGGGCTTTAGTAAAACAAATACTGTGTGTCTTTGAAGCAATGTCTAAATACCTTTATGGATATATCAACATAAATATCTACAGACACTTAAACATGTTCAAATGCCTATACACACACACACACACACACACACACACACACACACACACTTTGAGTAGGTAGCTTTAAACTTAACCAATCCCCAAGGACAAGACACCAAATCATCACATAGAATGAATTTTCATTCTTCCAAAGCAATAGAGATGCAGTTTTAGTACTAACATCATTGAGTTACTAAAAATGGAGGTGAAATGAGCAGTGAAGAAGAATCTCTTTGGCCCCTGGGCCTGTGCAGTGCATCTGCCATTCTGGCCCATGCTCCAGGCTGAAGCGCCTGTGTGTAATGCACTGCATTAGCTCATTCTGCACAGCAAACACTTACAAGTTGCAGGGGAGTGAGAATACACTGTGGCAAGCTCAGTCAATAGTAGCTTGTTGTAAGTTTCCAGAGAGGTATGAAAGAGACAGGAAATGGGCTCAACAGCCTTAGCCAGGAGGGCCTCATTGAAAACCAGCTCACATGCTTGAGTACAATAGAAGCTTTTGGAGCCTGGACAGGAACTAGAGAATAGTATTGTGGGTGGACTGAGCCTTCTCTGGGCCTTACTGCAGTCTGTTGTGAGAGGTCCAGGTCCCTCTGCCCCTTCTTTGCTACTTTGCTACTTACTCTCATCTCCCAGTCCTTTCCTCTTTCTTGGCTTTGCTCACCGGAGCAATTATGACAGAGGTTAGGTTCTGGCTTAGGCCTCCATTCTTTCTATGTGCAGAATTCTGCAACACCTTGAATTCCATCTTGCTCAAGAGAGATGTTATGGACTCAGTACCATCTTCTAAATTGCTGTTAGGAAGTCTTAACTCCTAGACCCACACTATGTAGAAACAGAGTCTCCAAGAGAGTGGTTGAGGTCAAATGAAGTCACTGGGCTAAGACCTTGATCCCAAAGGACTAGTGAGAAAGACTGTGTGAAGACAGTGGGAATCCAGCCATGTGCAAATGAGGAGGGAGGACTCAGAACTAGGAAAATGGGCTAGCACCTTGACCTTGGGTTCCAGAACTGTGAGAAAATGAGCGTTGTGTTGTGAATGGTCCAGTCTGTAGTATTTGGTTGCCATGGTCCTAGCTGTGTTTAACACCTTCAGTGAGCAGCCATACCAGTGCCCACTAGACACAGGTTATTCAGAGACTGTGTCATATGCCAGGTGCTTAGCAGAGTTGCCCCTGGACCATATGAATCCCAAAGCTGTGATGAGATTCTGTAGGAATCTTCAGAGCTGTGCCCTGAGGAGTAAGGTTAAGTGGATCTATGATTATGACTTCTCTCAGAAGGTCAAAAGAGGGGCTGGCTAACAGGCCAAACATTTTATTTACACAGATATGACTTTTTTGAAGATTATTGTGGCATAGGGTTAAAGGTACAATGTGCAGGTCAAAATAGAGGCATTTATCAATTTTAAAATTTTTGAAAATGAATATATAAGTTCTACAAACTGTTATTTAAAAATAGGAATTTCTGTAAATTTCCATGTACCCCCTCTTATATGTGTATGTGTGTGTATAAAAGATCCTGACATGTAATGCCCAGTTATAGAAATGAACTGATTTCTACAAATTAATCATTTCACCACCTAAGATTTACATATTTACTCCACCATATTTTAAATTTTGAGTTAAAACATATTTTACTCAAACAAATGAGCTCTAGAGTGAAAAAAAAATTACTAGTATCTAGAGGCTTGTTCTCCAAACTTTAGGGAGCTTTCTGGAAATTTAGAATCAGAAGCCTTACTCTGTGCCTCTGACACCACATTCTGAATCTTAGCCAGACCCCAAAATGTGAGCTGTGCATGTGGAAGTCAAGGTCACTGATTCTATCAGAAACACCTCCCAAGCACCACAGCCAGGTTACTACAGAAGCCAAAAATCAAACTCGGGCATTAAGATGTCACTCTGTTTGGACCATGTTAAATGTGTCAGATATTATGTTGCAACATTGTCACAAAGTAAAGGATTAGAAATGTTTGATATTTATAGACATAGTGTGTTTCTTGGTTGATGAAATGTCTGAATTTGAGAACCCATGCAGATGTTTCCTGCAATTGATATCATGATCAACAAAATGTAAACTACTCACCATTTAAAATGTCAGAGTGTCGATTTTAAAGACGTATTTTATCTGCTAAATTTTTTGTTTTCTTGGCTTTCACACATTTTCTATGTGCCATCCCCTTCACCCAGACAAATCCTTCAAATGTCTCTTTTTTTCTCCCAGTGAATGAACCTTTCTCTGCTTGATGAGTTAGCTTTGAACTCTTCCTCACAGAATTACTTGTCCTTGCCCAAGCCTTATCATTTCTATAATGCTCTGTTTCACTCCTTGCCCTCCTGCCATGCCCTTGACCTTCATCAATCCCAGTGTAATTGCTTCACCCAGTCTTCTCTGATTGCATCTAAGCAGGAGCACCTCTCTCCACTCTGAGATCCCTCAATCTTGGACATGGATACTTCCTGCACTGTCATTCTTTACAGTCTGTGTGGAGCATTGTGTCTGTCTCCCACCAGATAGATAGATGCTCCTCAGGAAATTCAGTTATGCATATCTAATCAGTATGGAGAAAACTTTCATGTCTGATGTATTCAGCCAAGTGTAGTGCATTACAGCCTGAAATCCTGTATTAGAATTGCAGAATCCCATATCGACTCCCAGACCTACAGACCAAAATCTGCAACAGCATCCACTACTGATTCATTTTACATTAAAATTTAAGGAGCTTCAATTGAAAAATCAGTATTGCCCAGCCCTTTTTCTTATGCATTATCTGTAGAAGGCAGCAACATTTTATGTTCCTTGTTATGGTGGTAAACACCTTTGACTTAGGGATTAACACTTAGAGACCAAAAATGAAGGGCATGTAGCTGATTTTAACCTTTGTAAGGGAAGAGAAAAAATGCAGATACACCCAGAAGGAAGCAGCCCTGCTAGCTGTGTTGTTAGACTTGACATTTTCCGAGATTAACAACAGTAGAGGCATCCCCTGAGTTGTCCTTTAGCAGCTCTCAGGCTGAGGCAGCGTATCTTGAGTGGGGAGAGTTGTTCTGTTCAGAGTCTGCATTTCTCCAAAGGCTCCTTCAAAGTCCCCATCACAATTTTCTGTGCAGCCTCTTCACAAATACTTAGCAATATCTCCCACCTCTGACACCTACTATATAATATATATTTACCTGCATAACATTTCAGAAAATATACATAAATAGGAAACAAAAATCTGTCTCATTGTAAAACATGTCTTCACTGAAATAAAACCATGTCAACAAAAGTTGTACTTTCAATAATCTTGTACTTTTTGCTTCATAATTATATACTAAATATGTATATATATAATTATGGCTTAAAACATATTTTTAACTATGCACTATTAGCCATGATAATAACTTCATTTAGAAGTTAGCAATAAGATCTATAGTATCAGAAGCAATGAATTACACATGTGTACTTATGGGTGTGTATATTTTAATGAATAATCACAATATTCTTTTGATCATTTCAAATGGGTAAAACATGGAGGTATTATCCTTTAACATGGAATGCATCATGATCTATATTTTACTGGGTCAAATTCTGACTCTTTCATTAGGCCTATAAAGGAAAAGAAAGCTTCTGAGGGCCTCCATTAGGGTTCACCTTTGAGCCAGTTTCTCAGAAATAAGAAAGAAACAGTCTCAATTCCTCTCACACCCCAGTTCAGGCAAAAAAGGGGTCAGCGCTTCAGCTACACACTTTGATTTCCATTTAAGTCTTTTACTCTTTAGAAAAACAGAATAATGTGTTGGGTTGAAAGCTGGAAAAATGAAACTTGGCCTTGAGGTTTTTGAAAAATCAGTACCCATTCCCTAGCAGATTTCAGAAGTAAACCATTTTAGCCTCAAACCAAATGATTTCTTTCAATTAAGACACAGCAAATGAAGATGTCTGGAGTGCCTTTGAAACAATGGCTGACTGTACACTCTCCCATCTCTGTACTCTTGTTCAATAGCACACTAACCAAGCAATGGCACACTGCCCTCAGATGGAGAAGACTTGTGTGCTTCATCTTTTCAACACAGCCAGAATTCTCCCCTGCCAGTACCCTGAGATGCCCTGACCTTGTTAGCATAGGTCCCATTTAATGTCCCATTATTATTTGCTAAGGTGAAGAAGCCAAGGGAGATGTTTTCAGATCTACCTCCAAGGATCTTTCTATAGACAGAAACCAGGCTTTCTGGCAATTATTGCAACTAATAGGGAAATTTGCCTTTGTAATTTTTAACAGGAAACAACTGGGCCTGCCTGTGTTCACTTCCTCAGTTATTCACTTAGGTATGCCATGCTGTTCCAGTGTTAACAACTGGGGAGGAGTTCCCTAGACAACTAAGAATGGGTTCTATTGCATGGTGGCGGAATTTGGATGGGGAAAGTGGTCATTGTATTTGGTCTCATTCGTGTTTGTCATGTAAATCGCAGGAAAGGGTTACCAGGACCTGCTTGAAATCCCTTTATACCCAGCAGCAAGTTCAAAGACTCCAAGCTCTGGAGACAACCCAGACCATGGTCAGAACACATCTAAGACAGTGGAGCTCAGTATCTCAAACATTTGGCCACTATCTCACAATAGTCAGTTTATCACTGGCATTCTACCATTTTGATCTGCTAATATCCATCTAGTGGGCATCTTCTCGTGGTCAAACTACAAAATGCTTCTTTTCCAGGACTGAACCTAACTTGAAATCATAGTATTCAACCCTCCCCTCCCCAGGTACTAACTGCATTGTGGTGATCCCCATTCTTCTCTAGCTTTAGGATAGTTCCCTAGGATGAGATTAGCTGCTTTTTCATCAGTATTTTTCTGCCAAAATAGAACACTACTACTTCTGTGAAAATTATCTGTTCTATGCCTTGCATGCTTTGATTCTCCCACCTATAAGAAAACAAATTTTCTCTTAAAGCATGTAAAATGAAAGTAGCTTGCATAGTAATGACATTCAAAAACCACACAAAATACATAATTCCGTAAAATATTAAAACCACCCAACAACTTAGAATAGTTTGTCTGCTTTCTAGATGCAGGCATGGCATCTGATCAGGCCCTTGTATGGAAAAGTACCTTTTTATCACTAATTATTTTGGAGGCAGTTCATACATGCTTATTACATGTTATTGTGTAATAATGCCTTATTTGTCAATAGATATTGAGGCAGTCAAAGCTGCGTCCCATTTAAATTACCAATATGTGTAATGTATGTCTACATCTGCAAGAAACTTTGGGGTTCCTGTGGGAAAACATGTTCTGTCTTGACCATATAACGTAAGAGTGACAGACACTGTGGAGAAAGTAATGTGGAAGGAAAATGGCAGACTTCCTAGAACAGAGCTGCTATACTGCATTGCAGACATGCAATGGGTCACAATGATATCTGGGGTATTAAATATTAGCAATAGTGAAAGGTCTCTGAATACGAGGTAATTGAACATGAATTCAAAATCAAATGTGTAATGAACCCAAGAAGATTCTGGCAGTGCTCGGCCATGTAGTACAACAGGATTTCACCAAAGCCTTGATCCTAAACACTACCAACACCTTGCTCTAAGCAAGAGCTCAGACAACTCCACAGCAACAGACACTCCCTGAAACACTTAAGTCAGATGTAACTATTCCATGTCCCAAATGCCTGTAATTTTACTGACCACACAAAGTGTAGTGGGATTATGTTACACTCAAAATAATTGTCCCACCTACTTGTTAAATAAAAATGCTGAAGGCAGACAGGAAGTATGGGCGGGACTACTCGACTAAGAGGACTCTGGGAACAGCAAGAGCAGAACAGAGATGCCAGAGAGACGCCAGAAAGACACCAGAAGAAACCAGCAGATGCAGAGGACAACTATGTTGCTCTGAGAAAAAGTACCAAGCGCATGGTTATACAAGATAAGAATCATGGGTTAGTTTAACAGTAAAGAGTTAGCAAGCTATATGCCTGGGCCCCAGGTCAATCAGCATAAAAGTAGTGTAAGCTGCTGTGTGTTTCTATGAGACTGTGGGACTGCGGGTCTACAGGTCTGGACCACAGGTTGCACAGGCCAGAAACTTACTACTACAACAAAGCTCACTACTAGTATAGAAACACAACAGTTTAATTACGGCAAATGAAGACTTATCATTTTCCTACCTTTCTTCTATCATATGAGTATATCTTTGGATTATAATTTGTTAGAATGATTTATTTTAAAAAGAACTGCCTTTTACTTGGCTAGTATTATAATTTATTGAAATTACCACATTGAACTATAAGATGAAATCAATACCAAATGGAACATACTGATTTATAAATTTGTACCCCTTCTCTCCAATAAGAAAGTACCTTTTTTGTTTAAAAAAAAAAAAAAAAAAGAACTGCTTCTTGAGTTTCTGACTTGACTTTCATTAAAATTAAACAGATTTTGGCTTGAGATAAGCACAGTATTTCCAACTATTTAAGATTACTCTAAACATATTGCTGTCATTTGTACCAAGTATTTGTGTGAAATGGTATTCTTAGAATTGAATATTATAAAATCAAAGTGTCAATCAACTGAAAAATGTAGAATATACACACTATTTAGATTTTGCAGTGTCAAATATTCAACCAGTGTTTATGTACATAAGAAAGCACACTCATCTCATAAATATGCAATTTTCTGCATAAATATTTTATATAAACAATAAACTACATATAAACTATAGATATATCAAAAATTATTAAAAAATACTTCTTTATGATTTGTTATCAGTAAATGTTGAGTTTCTGTTTCTTTATCTGAGTCATAGAAAACTTTTCGCAGCTGAAAAAAGGTTGCCAGTAGAATAAAAGGAGAACCTTAAGAATTCTTGTTCTAGAGCAAACTGCATGAAATAGTTGGAAGATGAGTAGCCCCCACAGGAAACTCAGGGCGAGTTTCTCACAAAGTGAAAGTTTAGAGAAGCATAGAGTACCCAGCATGGAAGACACAGCTATGGGGAAATTACTCCACAGAGTTCAGTTTTCAACTTGACATTGTTCTGATGAGTCTGGATCTTTTGAAGTAGCATAAACTGATGTCTTTATTACACTTCCAACCAAAGCCCCAAAGGACAGGAAATGGGGCTGAGCTTCATGAAGTCCATATGCCTCAGGATCAGACATGAGAGGATTGTGTGTCAGCCAACCTTCATATTCACAATCTCTAGGGAAGAATTACAAGGAACCCCATCTGTCTACACATAAGCACATGTCATGTGGTAAGTTTTCTCATCTCTTTAAAGCACATCAGACTGCTGGTACACATTCCCTGTTTTCTTCTACTAACTCCAACACTTTGTATCTCTAGAGCTTTTCACAGCTTACATCATTTCATGGTGACATGTGCTGAAAAGGTCAGAATTTGGGGTAGCTTCGCAGTGATAATGGGAATTTTCTAAGTATGAGAGGATGCAGGTGTTGTGTTTCTGGCCCAATGACTGCTGTTTAGACCTTTAAACTTTGTCCAATTTCCACTCTCACCTGGGAGATAGAAAGAACTAAGACTAGAGTTCTCCAGGATGCTTTAGCACAATGACTTTTCTTGATACATATGTAGGTGACAAAAATGGAAAATTAAAGTCCTTTTCAGTGTAACAGCATATATCTCTGTTTCATACATTTTTTGCCATTATTTTCTAAAATGCTATCTTTTTTAGGTTGGTGTTTCTAATAGCTGTAACTGTTTGATTCTGTCTTTCTGTGGCAGGTTCATTTCCAGTTAGGTTGTATGTTTCATGGTATTGGAAAGATGATAAAGCTATGGTATGTATGTACTGAAGGTGAATTTATGAAAAACAAAGCTTGTAGTATAAGATGTTTGAAATCATCTTCACGCTTATCAAACTAAGATGACGTGGATCCATGTTAGGTTATGTTAGCCCATTCTTGGGAATTGTGTCACGTCCATGTTGAATATTAAGCAGTTGTGTTCAGTTGTTCCATTAGCACACTTTTTCCTTTTCAGTTGCTCAGCTGACTAAATGCTTAGTATTCTGCACTATTCTCTCACCCACAGAGCTTTTTTGAAAACCATGACATAGTCACTTGTTTGTCTAAGGGTACCAATATTTAGATAAACAAAAATCGTAATACAAAAGGCAAAATTGAAGCAACTGTTCTTTTGAGCATAAAAATGAAAGGTATTAATTCCCCCCAAAACAGTACCATTTCTGTCAAAATCTGTCAATTGAATCCACAGAAATGAACAGAGAAAGTTGCATAAAATCTCATATTTGAAATGTACTTAATTTGTTTCTTGTTTGTGTTGGTTCTACCATTTGGTCCATGCCAATTGAATGCAGTTAAGCAAGTCCTATGACCAATGAACTCAGTTGCAGACTCCCTAAAGAATGGTCAGGAAAATGGCTTCATTCCAAGTCAAATGCAATTAGTATTCTCAAGTATCACGTCTGTGAGGGGCACCATGCCATTTCCATTTGAGGCTGAAGAAGCAAACCTAAAAGCTTTGTGGAAATTGAGAGCACATTATCTGTTGCAGAGTCAAATGTGACATACCAAAGTATTCTGTATGTATGAAAAATCCAATGCAATTACACATTTCTTCTGTGCTTTGTCACACTTAAAATTAACTGAACAGCCTGTCCGGTCTATATACATAAGTACATAGGTGGCCAAGGAAATGCATGTCTAAACAGAAACTTAAGAGATGTGTACAATTCAGCAGAGACCAAAGGCTAAGTCATGAAAGGAATCCAAACTGCAAAAGCAAAGGGAACTGCAGGAAACAGATCTTTGAGTCTGAAAATACCAACCTGGAGAATTGGGGCAAGAAATGTGGAGAAGATTTGTACAAGACACAGCTGTGGGGTGATCCTGTTAAAACTGGATCTGTGACAAATCAGATGGAGAAGAATTCAGCATTTTTACCAATATAGGCATTAAATTTGAAAGGATCACTGAAGCTTTGAGAAAAATGATACTGAACAGGAGTAGGCTAGGAGTAGCGATACCTTATCTAGGGCACTGCAGACCTAGACTGAAAGCCAGTCGTTCGAGCAAGATGTTAAGAGGATGGGTGGCTATCAGAAGTCTTTACATTGGGAATGTACTCAAGGTGGCATCCACAGAGTTCCCTGATGAATTTAATTTGGAGTTCTTAGGATAAAAAGGTTGAAAGCTAGGAGAGCCATAGTACTGTTTACCTGAACTGCAAAAAACCTCTTTCTCAAGATAAGCCACTCCAAAGGACACCTCGTTTGGATGACAGGAGAAGGAGCAGAATGGGAAGGTTGGAGCTTGTCCATTTCTAAGTACAGATGTGGGACCAGTGCTCAGAGAATGGACAGGGCTGGAAGGAAGAGCTGGACATTGCAAGCCTGACTTTACATGGGTCAGGTACTGGTTTAAGCTTTTGGCCATCTTACAGCATTTTATGATTCCTAATAGGGTGAGCACCATTCTCATCCTCAGGTGACACTTGAGTAATCCCTTCAAAGCTGCCAAACAGCTTTGAAGAGAGGAAAAATTGGCAGAGAAATCTGAAGCAAAGCCAATAGTAAAGGATGGAGGAGATCAAAGAGAGCTCTCAAGCGTGGAAAGCAAGGGAAGGGAAGAGGTAGAGAAAGCTCAAACCTAGTCCAGGTGCTATTGGGCCGGCAAGTACGAAGGCTGATAAAGAACCGCTGGACTCTGCAGCTTTACATCTGGGATCTGGGGCAGTAAATCTTCATTTCTGGACTTACCAGAATATGAATGGGGGAAAAACATAAAGACATCAAGTGTAGAGAAATTTAGAAACCAGTACTGTGTGCCTTCAAAAGTAGGAGCTGCCTTGACTCAAATCTGTTCATCTCAAGTCCAGCTGCTGTGACCTTGATCTGGTTATCTAATCTCTTTGTGCTACCATTGTTCAAATCTAGTATGATGAAAAAAAAGCTCATGACTTAACAATTCATAGAATTGTGTTAATATGCACAAAATACAAAAAATGATACCTGACATCATATAAGTATTTGTTATTATCAACACAGCATTTTTATCATAGATATTTCTGGTTATTTTCCTAAAGATGACTGTGAAGTGCGTAAGTAAGTTACCTGGAGAGAGAATGTGTGTGAGATTTTCCTAGTAACAGATTTTCTAGCATGTTGTTAGCTGCTGGAAGGCAGATGGATACCATGTGAGGTGAAGGTAAGTAGGGTAATTGTGAAAACTATTGTTTTTGGCTGAAAATATGGATACAGTGGTAAGAAAGGAAAATTGGATGACTTTATCTATTTTAACAATTAGAAGGTCCTGAGTAAATAAGAATCAGCTCAGTCTTATAGAAGGACCTGAAGAGACTGTCACTGTCTGTTTTCTCACAGGGAAAAGATTCTAAGTGTCTGAGGTAAGCACAAGGACAGCTCTGGAATCTAGAAGTCTGTGCAGTCAGTGTCTCTAGTGTGGTAGGGTATATGGCCTGGCGTGCTAAGGTTGCAGGCAGGGTTTAGAGGTTAAGTGGTAAATGAAAATAGATCTGCCTTCATGGTTTTATGTTGGCCTTGGGCCATGGTAGCAAACCAGAGCCCTTGGTCTAGAGGATGGGGTGCTGCCGGGAAAATGTGAACAGACAGTGAAGAATCCAGATCTTGATTATAGCTGACTCTGAGCCCAGGCAGGGAGATAGCTAGGACCTGAAGAGTGACTGATAGTTCACAGGTCTGTATGGTCAACACACTAAGGAATTATTTTTTTCTTTCTTTTATTAAGAATTCTTTTTGTGTTAATAAAGAGCTGGATCCTCTTGAGTCCTCACAGCAGGAGCAGTGAGTTCAGTTAGAAGTTCTGCCCAACAGAGACTTCCCTGAGCATTCCTGAGACAGCTCCCCCAAGCATCTCCCATGTGTTCTTTACCAGACAGACAACACTTGATCAAAATTCTACATCAAGGACTCTCCAGCTCCAACAGACTTTGATACAAAGAAAAGTCATTATACTCTATTTAGTACTGCATTAGAGATCTTAGATTCTTTAAACACATGAGGAAAGGGTCTTTTCACAATCCCACACTGACATACATACTCAAATAACATTGATAGTAAATGCTGTATCCAAAAGCGTATTGATAGGAAGATGGTTTTAAATGTACTTGTAATTAACACATCATATACTTTAAATGGAGAAAAGTACCATACAGAGCTATATAAAGAGTAACTTAGAGTTTATTACAGGTTTCTTGTTTGTTTTTGTTTTTTCTGTTTTGTTTTACTTTTTAGTTAGGGTTTCTGTTGCTGTGATGAAACATTATGGCAAAAAAAAAAAAACTTGGGAGAAAAGGGTTTGTTTATTTCAATCATAGTTCCATGTAACAGTTCATCATGGAAAGCAGTGAGGGCAGAACTTATGCAGGGGAGGAGCTAGTACAGAGGCCATGGAGTAATGCTTTTTTACCAGCTTGCTTACCATGGTTTGCCTAGCCTGCTATGTTATAGAACTCAGGACCACCATACCAGGATGATACCACTCACAATGTACTGAGCCCTCCACTATGAATCACTAATTAGGAAAATACCTTATAGACCTGCCTACAACTCATTTTTAAAAATTAATTAATTTTACATCCCAGCTGCAGTTTTCTCACCTCCTTTGAGTCCTTCCACCCTCTCCCCTCAGTCCCAATCCCCATTCCACTACTCCGCAGATTCTGTTCAGGAAAGGGCAGGTCTCCATGGATATCAACAAAACATAGCCTGTCAAGTTGTAGTAAGACTAAATACCTCCCCATGTATTAAGAGTGGAAAGGCAATGCAGTATGAGGAGTAGGGTCCCAAAAGCCAGCAAAAGAGTTAGAAACAGCCCCTGTTCCCACTGTTAGGCATCCCACAAGAAGATCAAGCTATAAAACTTCTCCATTTATGCAGAGTTCTAGGTCAGTCAGTCATATGCAGATTACCTGGTTGTGAGGTCAGTCTCTGTGAGTCCCTATAAGCCCAGGTTAGTTGATTCTGTGGGTTTTATTGGGGTATCCTTGACCTCTCCAGCTCCTATAATTCTTTCTTCCAGTTTTCTGCGGACTTCCCATATCTTGTCTATGGTTTGGCTATAGGTCTGCATCTATTTCCATCAGTTTGTGGATGAAGCCTCTCTGATGCTTATTGGGCTAGGCACCAATTTATGAGTATAGCAGAACATTGTTAGGCATCATTACATTGACATTTTTCTCTAGTTGAGTTTGGTTCTATCCTTGGTCTAGCATAAAACCCATGACAGGATATAAGCTCACCCCTGACACTGCCTGGAAAACCAGGACATGTAGGCGGGATGACCCAGAGATCTTGGATACAAACCAATCTTATGGAAGCATTTTCTTAACTGGCTTCTTCCTCTCAGATGACCCCAGGTTGTCTCAAGTTGACATAAAATTAGCCATCCCAGAGGTGAAAAGTAAAATCATAATGCAGATATTTACAACATGTGTGAAAGCACCAGCCTAAGTTCAGCCTCATCCCCCTTGTTAACTGTGCTACTGCCCTCACCATCAGCATGCAGTAGCCAGTAAGGAGAAGATGTAGCCTGTGACATATAGTAACTAAAGAAATGAGATGTACAAATACAGGTGGGAGAGGAAGATTCTTTGTTTTATAAAAGCAAGTATATAGCCATGATGAGGGAAGGTTGGAGGAAGGGATGGAAGAAAAGAGGCAGTCAAAGAGGATGGAAGAAAGAAGTGGTAGGAATAGCCCAGAATCAAATAGAGCACAAATTAGTCAGACAACCAGGCAGGCAGTCACCACTCTGTACAAATGTCTGCTGACACCTAGGTTTCTTCCCTGTTCTGGTAGAAGTGCTAAGATCTGCAAACCATGGACACTGTCAGAAAAAAAGTTCGAATTCTGCATGGAGGAACAGAGTTTAAAATGATCTACTGCATTTTAAAATGAAGGTTAAAATGTTCTGGAAAGATAAAATGTCATAAGCAAAAATTCATTCAGAAAACAGAGCATATGCAAAGTGTGTGTAGTCAGAGGCAGTATGGCTGGCTTTGAATGAGTTTGTATGACGTAAGTGTGAGAATGGACCTGTTAGTGTGAGGGAGTGAGTTTGGAATGTGTAACAGGGGAGAAAGGTGATGAGAGGTTTTGATGATGAGTGTGGACATTACTGTGTGTAAATCTACATGAAACTGAACATCAGTCTTGCAAATGTGTGTAAGTATAGGAGGGATACAATGCATAGGGGAAAGTGTCTTTATGTGTGGCTGTGGGCATGAGTGTATAAGAAGCTAAAGATGCATGTGTAAGAGTTTATGTGATTTTATGAGGGTTGACGTGTGTAAGGACTCTGAATGCATGTATATATGTATATAAGGAGCATAACCTGTGTGTGTGTGTGTGTGTGTGTGTGTGTGTGTGTGTCTGTGTGTCTGTGTGTCTGTGTGTGTGATGAGTGTAGGGTAGAATGAGTGTCTTTCATGTGAGAAGGGGCCCTTTGATCTGGACCAGATGGCAAGATCAGTGGAAAAGCTGATCACTCTTTACCCTTGGTGGTTTCACATGAAGAGACAAGGACCTGGTTTTCTGAAAGCCAGAAGCTCCCAGGTGTTATGAACAAAGATTGACAGAATCAGAGCTGAGCTGCAGGAAGATTACAGTGATTTTAATGTGTAGGATGGAGTGAAGAGACGGATCTATGAGCTGTCACAAAAAGATGACTTTGGAGTTTTAAACCCTAGAAAACAGTTATAAATAGAAGCAATGGAGGTAGGAAGTGAAACCAAGTTTGAGGGAAACTAAGGATTCACTTCTAATATATCCCATAGAATATGGCAAGCCACTGGATCAACAGAAATGCTTTGAGTACCTCCTAAAAGCCAGGCTTGTGCTCAGCACATGGAGGAGCTGTGAGAAATTGACAGATATGTTGCCATCACTGGGCTCCATGGATGCAACACTCTGCAAGGGGCAAGTGTGGTATACATCTATCTAGCCACTGCTGAAACTGAAGCCCCAAACCTTTGAAATGACCCAAATACATGTTAATAAAGAGTAGTATATTGAATGAAAAGATCTGTCTAAACAATGAAGATTCTTTTGCTTAGATTTGCATTCTGTTTATTCAATATTTCTAATTGGAAGCCAAATTTATCTTTAAAAATAAAATAAAAAGTTAAATAGTTGACATGTCAATTTTTCATGTATTGTCTCTGATTCTGAGTTTGTGACTTCCTCAAGGGAAGGCCACCTTTCCTAAAGCAGGGTTAGCCAAAAAACAAAAAAACAAAAAAACAAAAAAAAAAACAAAAACAAACAAACAACAACAACAAAAAACACAGCCTATAGGTAAGATCTGGCCCCTAACATGTTACTGTCAATAAAGTTTTATTGTCATGTTCATCTCTTAACCCATTGTGAATGGCTCATAGAACAACTGGACTGACTGGTTCATCTTGCAAAGCCTTTAATATTTACTCAGTGGTAACTCTTTGGAAGAAAAATAGGCCACTGAAACTTATTCCTAAAACAAATAAGTTGGATACTTGTTGGCAAATGGCATTATGTAGATAGCCATCCCCCAAAGTACTTTCAATTAGAATATATAATATTCTTTTTTGCATTTCTTTCAGGTATTTTTAATTATAATATTTTGTTAATTCTTTGAAAATTCCATACATGCATACAATGTATTTTGGTAATATTCTCTTTTTTTGTAGATCCACACCAGATGTCTCAACCCTCTCAATTTCCATGTATTCTTTTAAATTTTCTATAAACAACCAATTCTTTTTAAATTTTTTTTTTTATTTTTTGGTGATTTTTACTTCATACACCCCATCAAACTCAGTTATCAGTGCTCTCAATTTCATACCTACTCTTATGATTTCCCAATTTATTAAAAAAAAGCCCATTTATGCTGCCCATTTAGGTACTGGAACATAACTGTGGCCAGCCCCTTAAACAAAACAAGACCTTTCTCACCTATACCCCTGCCATCAATGCAGAAGTGAAGCACTGTATCATTTAGCTATATTCTAGCCTTGAGCTCTTGTATACATGACATCTTTTTTGTTGTGGTTAAAGTCCACTAATGAGTGAGTACATTCCCTGCTTCTCTTTCTGTGTTTGTCATACCTCGCTTAGGAGGATATTCTCCAAATCCATCCATTTGCCTGCAAATTTTAGGATATCATATTTTCTTACTGCTGAGTAGTACTCCATTGTGTAGATGTACCACAGTTTGTTAATCCATTCTTCAGTTGAGGGGCATCTAGGTTGTTTCCAGGTTCTTGATGCTGGAAATAATGCTGCTATGAATGTTTTGGGGGGTATAAATGTGCGTCTTTCAGGTATATGCTTAAAAGTGGTATTGCTGGATCCTTGGGGAGATTGATTCCCAGTTTTCTGAAAAACTGCCATTCTGCATTCCAGAGTGACTGAACAAGCTTACACTTCCACTAACAACAGAGTAGTGTTCCCCTCACTTCGCATCCTCTTCAGCATAGGCTGTCATCTGTGCTTTTATTCTTAGCCATTCTGACAGGTGTAAGGTGGTATCTCAAAGTCGTTTTGATTTGCATCTCTCTGATGGCTAAAGACATTGAGCACTTTTTCATGTGCCTTTCAGCCATTTGTAATTATATTCTTAGTTTTACTATTCTAACAAAAATACCATAAATTGGGTAGCTTATAAATGAGGTAAATGTTTTCTCAGAAACATGGAGGTCAAGCAGCCCACAATGAAGGGTGTCCCAAATTTAGTGTTTGATCAGGAACAACTTACTTGTCAATGGTAAAGAGTTATCTTCTATATCTTTGTGACATTAAGAGACTAGAGACCATAGGAATAAGTTTCTAGCCTGGACTTTCAGGCCTAGCCTAAACGTTCAGACCCACCGTCCCACAGAAACACACAGATGCTTACATTAATTTCATGCTGATTGACCTTAGTCCCAAGCATATTGCTAGCTAACTCCTTTATCTTAACCCATGACTTTTACCTTGTTCAGCCATGCGGCTCCATACCTCTTCTCAGCAGCATTTCAACTTCTTTTCTCTGTGTCTCCTGGCATCTCTTTCTGCTCGTTCTGTTCCCAGAGTTTTCCCAGTCTAGTAACTCTGCCCACACTTCCTGTCTGCATTCAGCCAATCAGCGTTCTTGTTAAACTAGTAGGCAGGACAATTATTTACAATGTAATAGCATAATCCCACTACAAGAGACCTCTCAAGGGTGCTGTTACCTAATGACCTCAACCTTGTGACCCTAGGGATGAGAATTTCCATATATGCATGCAAAATTCATTCACTCCACAGCGAGCACTCTGCCATGCCTTTGTGGTAACTATAGTCAAGCTTTCACAAGGAGGCACACTGATCTAAAACAAGGAGAAGTATGAAGAACACATTTTATTTCATCCTTAACATCTGCCATTCATATATTTTTCAGTATAGACCAATGTTTTGTTATTAAGATTTTATTTTTGTAAAAGTATTTAGTTAATACTAGTTAAAATGAGCTCAATCGCTCTATGTAGTGGTTCATGCCCACAATTCCAGCCCTTGGGAGACTGAGGAAGGAGACTGCCCCCAAAGTCAGCTTGGTTAACATTATTTTATTTTAAGTCATAGTGGCTTACAGAGTAAAACTCTATTTCAGAAAGCAAGCACAATAAAAACTAAACAAACTATAAAGTGATACTATGATTGCAATAAATAATGAATTGATGTAGTGTGCAATATTAAGGAGAATGTGGTGTACAATAGAGGCAGCACTTGACAAGTGAAACTTGTCTTACCCCCTGGCTCCTAGCCTTAAAACAGGTCCCCCAAAAGGCTTCCCATGATCCATCTTGTGCCTTTAAGAATAGACCTTTTCTCTCAGCAGTCTGCCTTCTAAATTTGACTACTATGCTTTACAAGCCTGATTCATGAGTTAAAGCACTGTATGCATAAGTGTATACACAAACACCCACCACAGAGGTTAGGGTATAACCTTGGGGACAAAGGTCTCTGATGGTCCTTCATTTTATTACTGAGACAGGCAGAGAGAGAGAGAGAGAAGAGAGAGAGAGAGAGAGCAAATTTGTCTATGGGGATGGATAAATGACTTTGAAGGCAATACAGAAAAATGCTTTGGATCATACTTTTGAGTAAGGTTGCCTCACTGAACTAAGCTAGTGGCCTCAGGGTCCACTTTGAAGGGGACTGATCACTTCCACTTTCACCTCAGAAACGTTGGTCACAATTTCCAAAGAGCAAAGATTAGCCTTACACCTAAAACTCAAGCACTGTGACCACCACACAGAGAAGGGGCATCATAGTCATAAAGGTGGCAGTTGGCTCTGCTCTGGGGCAGATTGTGACAGTTGTCAGTAATGACAGAAAACTGGATTGTCTGAATTTTAGACCAAACTCAATTCTTTGCCTTTTTGTTTGTACACAATATAAGCTGAACTTTTGATATATTTTGACTTTTCAACTTATCAACGTGGTAAAAGATGCATCAAACACCTCCTTGCTCAGATGTAGATAAAAGCACACGTTTATGTTTTAAAGATAGTTGGTCCTTGCATGCTGAGGTCCAGGGTCAACCTGTAAATTCTCCAAAGATAGCAAATCAAGAACTCAACAGTCTTTCTATTTCCAAGGCAACAGAGTTACCAAAAAGAAAAAAAAAAAACAAAAAACAACTTGAATTTTTTTTTTAATCCACTGGACAGTATGATGCTTCTTGTGCCTTTTTAGTTAAAAATGTCTGTAGGAAAACAGATATCCCAGGATCTGCCTGATGGGCCTGTTTTCCTAATAAACTTTCCAAAAGATGCCCTAATAATATTGACATCAGCATCTTCCAACTTGTAGTATAGACACAAGAATGACTACATGAAATATGAGAAGATATTAGTTATCTAGTTATGTAGGGCTGGTTCCAGTGGCTTTCTTAAGTTGTTGATAGAATCCTGAAAATATATACTGATGAAGGAAAACGAAAAGAGAAAAGAGATGGATTAACCCCACTGCAGTTAAGAAGATACAGATTAGATGTATTCCACCAGCCTTGAAGGATGAGCAGAAATGGGAAACAAAGAAGTAAGGAGTTTGTATAGGATGGAAGCCTCCTATGCTTTCCTGACTCATGTTAGCATGTCTGTTGTTGTCCTTCTTTAGGTCCTGTTTAGGCAGTCATGTTGGTGATATCTATGGTTGTAGCTTCTGACATTACAGAAAATTAAAGAATGCTGAAAGCATAAGAAATAGTTTTCTCTGGAGAAAAGCACATCAATTGATTGTCCAATGTCAAATGCTCAGGCATGAAAACATGCATATTAATAACACTATACAGACTGAACAGGTTGTACTTATTTTTATGAGTATAGAGAAGAGAGAGTGACTGGGAGGGGCGGGACAGGGAAGGGAGTTTGAACAAGGGGATACATGGATAAAAAATATGACTATTCATAATAATAAAAAAAGAAACTGTGTGCATCCATGCATACCCCCCCCTCTCTCTCTCTCTGTTTAAAAACAATAAATAGGAGGTATAAAGAGTCCATAAATTTTAAAAAGAGAGGGTCTGGAGGGATGAAAGGGAAGTTGATATAATCACAATCTAAAAACATAGAAGAAATTATTTTATAATGAAGCAAGGGACTGCTGAGGGAGGGAATAAGGCAGTCATCATGGGCACTAGGGAAATGTTACAAACATACTCTTGGTACCTGAATGGTGAAAAAGGGTGGGTAACTTCAAAGAGTTTGCTCAGGTTTTAGCAGTTGCCATTTCTGGAAATCTGGATAGTAGCCTCCAGCCACAGCTGTATTTTCCAATTTCTCTAATTAAAATGGAAATCAAGGGAGGTTGTGTGGATCTAGAAAGAGTTGGAGAAGGATGAATATGATCAAAATACATTATATGAAACTCAAAGAAATAATAAAGTATTACTTAAAAAAGAAATATAAGGAGAATCAGGAAGGATACAAGAAGAATATGATTATATACAAAGACTAATTTAATGTACATGATATTTTAGCCCTTTGGGGGTTATCTGTAATAAATAGGATAGTATTGACTCACTGCTCTCGATGTTCAGACGTCTGATACAAGGGCTAGTATCCAACAATGTCCTTTCTCAGCACTTTCACACGACAATGCCAAGGAGGAGAAATTAAAGTGAGCCTGATGAACCCACTCTCAGGATAATACAGCCACCGGGGTGATATCATGAATTCACTCATCAGAGCAGAAGCCGTGGGGCCCAGTCGTCTCTTAACTGATGTGCTGGTGACTGAAGAGGCTAGGTAGCCCCTCTCCTGTACTTTTTATCTCAGCTTCTGTGTTTGGCTTTAGTTAAAGACCCTAATTTTCACCTCCAAACCATCCTGTAAGATCACCTTTCTTTGTCACTCTCCTACTCTTTGCCTTTGGTCTGTTTTATGTGTCCTTAGAGTTCACCAGTTCTTGACCCCAAACCAATTTTTGTTGTTGAAAGTCCTCTTATCATCCTTAATCTTTTTGTCCTGCATCCAGCCATAATTTGCAACAGTGCATCAAGATCTGTGTCTTCCTCCTTGACTTCGTATTTCCCATAGTCCTCCATTCCTTGAATCATTAGCAGGCTCATACTAGATACTGAGAAATATTTATAGATAGTGTGGGAGAGACAGTGTTGAGCTTGAGAAGGATACATAAACAATTCAATAGAGCATGACACATGATACAAAGTAGGTATACCACAAGGCACATGGAGCCCTGTCTGGTGAAGCCACTGGAGTGGTGTTACAGGTGACAATCAGAGGCTATTACATCATTAGCCTGAAACTTAAGCGGTCTGTCCTACAGCACAGGAATTTAGAGAAAGAGGAAAAGAAGGGCTGAGCCTAGGGATTAGAAACAGGACCTATATGCAGATGCTGAGGCCTTTTTGACTCTTACTTTTCAAGTTGTGTAGTTCTGGAGAATCTGCTTAACCCCCCTAGTGCTGGATTCCTTATCTGCCAAATGGAAACAGTAAAAGCAGTACCTGCTTTGCCAGGTTGTAAGGCAGAGAAGAGTTAGAATTTAAAAGGCACTCTGAACAGTGCTGTAAAGTTAGCAAGAGCTGGATCAGCATGTTACATTGCCAGTTATGACATGATCAGAAAGCTATAGAGAGCCTCCCTGCTGCCAGAGATGCATCTAAGATTGCTGACTGAAAGCTGAGCACAGTCAAGCACTCTGCAAGAAAGTAAGTATGCAGCAGTTCATAAATTCATTTCTTGACCTCACTGAACCCCGGTCAATGGGAAACACATGGCATTGTCCATGAGAGGGGAGAACAGGTGGAGGTGCAGAAGCAGTAATGGAGATGACCTACTTCCTGCCTGTCATAAGGAGACATAGCTTGTCTAGTTAAGCATAGCATAGTTATTTGATCATAGTTTTGTGTGACACAAGGTTTCAGATTAAAAACTCAATGGCCTAGGTTTTTTATATTTAGGTTCAATGAAGCATAATTATGTGGAGATGCTATTGAACCAAAGGTGTGTGAGCTAATGGTGTTTCTATAAGTGATGAAATTCAGCAAAGCCTGTCAAGATTCTTGGCATCTCTGTGCAGCATTTCTTCCTTAGGTATAAGACAGGACCCTTTCTTACAGAAGTGGAAGGTTTTGTGACCTACTACCAAAATAGGTTATAGACTCTCATGTTTCTTTATACAGAATGGTTTGGCAAAAGGTTAGATTTAATGACAGCCTTTAAGGAAAAGGGGCTATGGGTTTCTATAGCCCACTTTGGGGGAAAGGAATTCTTGATCTTATAGCTCACCTTGAAAGAGACTGAAAGGCCTGAGAGAGGACAAATCAGGGAAAAAAAACAAAAAATACAAAAACAAAAAAAATAAACCTTCACTTCTGAGATTTTCACTTTGGAGTGCAGGTTACCGAGGCCAAACAATGGGTGAGACATTGAAAAGAAGGAGAAAGAAGACAGATGATCTCTGACCACAGTGGCTGGGGAAGCAAACCCACTTACACAGTTAACAAAGCAGGAGATACAGATTTTTCTGGGAATCAATCCCAAGGATTCAGAAATACCACTACTGAGTATATGCCCTAAAGATGCACATTCACACTCCTAAGGCATTAGCTCAACTACGTTCTTACTAGCATTATTCGTAATAGCAAGAACTTGGAAACAATCTAGATGCCCATCAGCTGAAGGGTGGATTAACAAACTGTGGTACATCTACACAATGGAGTAATACTCAGCAATAAGAAAAAATGATATCCTAAAATTTGCAGGCAAATGGATGGATTTGGATAATATCCTCCTGAGCAAGGTATCACAAACCCAGAAAGATAAACAGGGGATGTACTCACTCATTAGTGGACTTTAAACTTAAATACTTAAAGCATTCCCAAGCTGCAGACCACAACCACTGAACAGCTTGGGATCTGAAACACCTTGGACCAGCAACTTGGAACTCATTCCCTCCAGAGGAACACTTGACCCAGTCTTGATGTTGGGGTGAGGAAAGCAAATCTACTGGGAGTGGATGTTGAACTAAGCCACTTTGGGACCTTGGGACTTTGGGACCTCCTGCCCTTGCTGGGGAGGAGATAAAGAGATGGGCAGAAGAGAGAGAGACTGGGGTGGGAGGGGAAAAGGGAGTTTGAACAAGGGGATATATGAATAAAAAAATGAGACTTTATTCATAATAAAAAAAGGAAAAAAAGATACAGTTTTTTTAAAAAATAAAGATGGCGTAACTACATGGGCAGCCTTTGACAGGTAAAGAGACAGATATAGAGTTGCTTCTCCTGCAAGGATCCCTCTCACCACCTCAGCAAACTGTTTCTTACCCTAATTCTCAGTTTAAATAAATAGCTCTTTTAAAAGAGACCATGGGGGTTGCCAAGATGGCTCAATGAGGAAGGGCACTGGTTGTCAATATCGATCATCTCAGCTTGATCCCTGAAATCAGATGGTGGTAGGAGAGAACTGACACTCCACACATGGGCTGTGGCATATATTCTTCACCCCTACAAATAAACAAACATGAAAGAGCTCTAATTCTGAGTAATTTTATGCTTCTGTAGAAGAACCCAAAATTATTATGCCAGTTTCAGACCCTCAAGTGTTATGTATCTGGATAAATGGTAGAGCACTTGTTCAGTTTGTACAAGACTCTGGGGCTTATCACTAGTAAACAAACAAACAAATGAAACAGAACACTTAAAAATTTTCTGCATAAGTCTGGGTATGAGCATTACATGAATATAATCATGAAAGAAATAAAAAGGGACCATAAGCCTGCTGTGTGGTAAGACATGCATGGGAGAGTGTGTATGTGTGTCTGTGTCTGTATATCTGTCTGCATGTACCTGAGTGTGTGTAGGTGCAAGAAGGGCCAATTTAAAATAACAAATTGCTTTTGCAACATTTCACAGAGTTTTATTACAACACAACCCCCAGCACTTAATAAATCAAATAATATTATTCCCATTTTAGAAAGAACATTGAGGCCCAAAATTCCCTGAGTGACCACCATGAGGTTACTGTACAGAGTAGAGACTGTGAAACCAGTACAGTTTCCTTCTAAAGGGCATGAGAAGATCCAGAAAAAACATGGACTTGTAGCCGACAAGTGGAAATCATATCTTTGTGACCACCAATAAACACTAACAGTAAACAAGGATAACTTACTCTATGCTAGATAACACTTCGGTAACTTCTTTTATAGCACAAAGTCATCACAACCCAGCTAAAGAATTTATTTTATAGAAAAAGTAAACTAAGACCACAGACTATATGTGATGGACCCAGGGCCTCCAAAAGTAGGAGGAGCTTAGAAGCCATCTGCTTCCTAGGCTCCTGCTCAAAGCCCGCATGATGGTTGCCATATATATAGCTGCCAGAGGCAACTTGTGCTAATCAGAATAAATAATTAGGTTTTAGCTTTGTCCTAAAATGAAAAGCAATAGTATTTGTTTATCTTAGTCTTAGTTTGTCATTGGTGCCTCTAATGCCAAACCTAAGTGAAAGTCTGCTGGTAGCAAAGGACTTTCCTAAGTAATGTAGAAGAGAAGGGAGTTTGAGGCACAG
Organism: Sigmodon hispidus; assembly: GCA_004025045.1. Classification (NCBI taxonomy): domain Eukaryota; kingdom Metazoa; phylum Chordata; class Mammalia; order Rodentia; family Cricetidae; genus Sigmodon; species Sigmodon hispidus. Next base: position 104,370 of record PVIH01005867.1, read on the forward strand.
CTGATGGCCTGGAGATGTTCACACCCTAAGTAAAAAGAGACATGAGAGGGTTACAGAGTGGCCAGATGAGCAGTGATAAAGATACCAACTAGGGACTAGAGTCCAGCTGCCCCTGTGAGTGTGGACATCTGAGGCTGTTGTGTAGGGCAGAAGAGGAGAGATGGGAAATTTCTTTGGAAAACTAGAACTTATGAAATGGCTGATCTCCCTGATTTCACTCTGCTTTTGCAAAACTTCCAACCATAAATTTGACATCCTCAATTTGCCCTGTGGTTGTTTCCACCTTGTAACTGTCAATAGTTAAAGATGGCCTCAAAGAGCTGGGAAGTTGTGGCCAGGGTGGGAGTCACACCATGTCATGTCTACACAGAGAACAAGTAGTCATGCTTTATCCAACTGCTAGGAGACCTCGGTTTTTCTGATGCTACCTTTCTTTTGGTGATCTTTACCTAGTGTGCTTAGTTCTTGATGCTGTATTCACTTTCTTCAGTGAACATTACATAGTTCCAACTCCAGCTGTGCCGGAATGTATAGTTCTTTCCACTCCCTCTTCTGTGTCCCAAGAGGAATTGATGTAAGAAGAACTTCCTTTGTTGAAACACAGCAGTGCTTCTTCCAGACTGTGCCCAAGAGGATCCCGAGGATAGGAACTCTACATGTAGGAACTTACAAAAGGACTATCATCTGCCTCTACTGATCTCTGCTTGTGGTTTTCTTCCTGGGATGGTTGTGGTTTCTCCTGATAAGAGAGGCTCTTCTGTCCTGGGAAGTACATCCCTTTTCCCTTTCCCATCTCAGAGCAGAAAACAACTGGCATCATTCATCTAGAACCATGGGTACCAACTAATCATACAATAAAAATACTAGAAGTACAAACTAAGTAAAACAAATTCACTTGTCTGTGGTCAATAGCTAATTGCCTCTACCATACAAAGGTTCCTAGGTTATGGTTTCCAGCTGCCCACTTTATTTCTTAGGATCCACTCCCACCTTCTGTAATTTTCTAACTCTTCCTGAGGACATAAAACAGCCAGTCAGAGAGCTGGACGTCCGTCTTCAGGTCTGAGCGCCTGCAGTATTGATCACCCTGGAGCGAATTAAAAATGGGTGATGTTGAGAAAGGCAAGAAGATTTTTGTTCAGAGGTGTGCCCAGTGCCACACTGTGGGAAAGGGAGGCAAGCAAAAGACTGGACCAAATCTCCATGGTCTGTTTGGGAGGAAAATGAGTCAGGCCGCTGGATTCTCGTACACGGATGCCAACAAGAACAAAGGCATCACCTGGGGAGAGGATACCCTGATGGAGTATTTGGAGAATCACAAAAAGTACATCCCTGAAACAAAAATGATCTTCGCTGGAATGAAGAAGAAGGGATAAAGGGCAGACCTAATAGCTTATCTTAAAAAGGCTACTAATGAATAGTTCCACTGCCTTATTTATTGCAAATGTCTCTTGGCTTTTAATGTGTACAATAATTTAATTCATACACCAAAATTCAGGTCATGAATGGCTAACAATGTTTTGTTGGATGGTCCTGATTTAAGTAAAACTGACTTGTAGAAAAAAAAAAAAAAAAAAACAGCCATTCAAGATTAAACAGAAAGACAAATGAAGAATCAGTGAGTTCCAGAAGTGACACTGACATATTGAAAAAAAGAAAAACTTCAGACAGTATTCCCCAAAATAACAAATCTTTTCTTTTTCTCTGCAATAGGAAGGTACAAAATGGGCAGAATCCCCACTGTCTATATGGTGATATAGTCTGCAACTATAATATAACATTAAAATTAGAACTAAAACAATAATGTGTTCTTACCTGTTCCCTGTCTACTCATAAGCAATACTTTATTGTAGGATAGAGGAAATGTAAGAACTTAGAAATATCATTTATTTCCTATCATCAGTAAAACTTTATGGGGAAAATAATGTTTGATTTCTTAGAGGAATGTTAGAAAACAAATAAGCAAAGGTGGTAACATTTCAGGAAGTCTTCCAGAAGTGAGTTATTTGCAGTTGTTCTTATAAAATGTACAACATAATGATACACACACATCATGGTCAACACTTCACCTTGTAGCATGGGAAGCACATGCTAGGGATGGACTTTGTCTTTCTCCAAGTACTTTCATCTACTCATCGTCAAAGCTGTGTGTTGATCGCTGAACCCAAGAACAAAGAAGCATATGGAGGAAGACCTCATAGTAAGAATTCCTGTTTAATTCTGTTTTTATTGTCTTCTCTGTCTACCATCTTTGATGCTCTCTTATCCCCAGGGAAGAATGTGCTGCAAACCCATATTGTTTAAAGATACCTCTCTCATATTTCTATCCTTGGAAGTCTGTGCCTGCAAGAGGCTTGGACAAGAATCTGGGGATGCTCCAAAGAATTCTGTACACAGTGATGAAGGATTGGGGTTGCTGGACAAAATAAAAGAATTTCAGTTAAGATTAAACTCCAAGTAAACAACAGCTATATTGTTTATGCCACATACTACAAGAGACAGAACTCAATTAAAAGCGTCGTTTATTGAAAAGTCAGATTTAATCAAGACTTCTGTGATTTTTATTGAGAAGTCACAAAACTATGAGAGAAAAAGCAAGGCAGGTGATGAGTATTTTCAGTCCCAGCTTTAACTTCACATGGAGAATGGAAGTAGCAGAACCTTCAGAGAACATGTAAACAATGAGCTTCCATGAGTTTACCAATGATATCCAAAGGCTAGATGGCTACAAGACTTTCCTGTGCTTAAATTTCCAAGGTGGCAAATAATCTTGAGCTTTACCTGCTTACTTCCACCTCTCATATGGTGGAGTTCCCACTGCTTTCTCTAGGATTACTACCTATACTTTCTTATCCTAGAAGCCAAAATGAATTAATCACTCCTCCCTAAAACAAGGTTTTTACTTATTTTTCCTGTTCAAAGTATCTAAGCTTTAACCACAGAATTTTCAATGTGATAGATATGGACTGCACTAATACTTCCTAAACGTAGGTCTGCACTCTCTCCAAGACCACAGCTCCATAGCACTCAACATCAGTTTTAGGTGGGTAGCAATGGGCTTTAGCTCATTGGTTACACTTGCAAACTGCATGGGCCTTAGTCTAGAAGCAACCTTTTTGAATAAATGATCAGACACATTAGCAGAAGGAATGTCAAATAAAAGAGAAACAGCATGACCATCATAGGTGTTTCTTGCTAAGAAAACCCAACAATAATGCTGCTGATAAATGAGATAGCTTCTCCAGATATAGAATGAAAGCATCCAAAGACGTCAGCAGGAGATATGAGTGTGAGAATTATCTACCATCTTGGGCTTATATGAAAAAGTTCAAGATCTATCTCTATTCTGTAACTTTTGAAAGATGCTTTCTTTTTTTTAATCTTTGTTTCTTTAATAAAATTGAAGATGGCAGGCCTTGCAGATGGTTTAGTAGTAGGGCCTTCCCACCACATCTGCAATCTGTGTTGACATCAGAGGACCCATACTGTAGAAGGAACAAACAGATATAAAGAAAGTGTCCTATGGCTTCTATGAATGTTCACCATGCCAGGCTCTCATGCATATACACAATAAATAAAATTTTTAAATACTACTACTACTAATAAAATGAAGATGCTGATGTCAAGGTGGCTGCTTATTGAAATAAGGCATATAAGACGAGCCAGTATATTTGTTTCCTACAGTAAATAATCAGCTAGTAACTAAGCTTCCCACCTTGAATATGGAAAAAGATTAAATTGATACACAAACAAAAACAGACTCAGCAGGTTGTACTTATATTTTTGTATATACATATATATGTATTAAAATAATAAAGAAAAATAGACTATCAATTTAAATGTGAGGTGGGCTGGTAGTGAGGCATGGTAGAAGTTGGAGGGAGAAATGGAAAGGAGGAAAATAAAGTAATTCTATTTTATTTGAAACTATATTATAAAATAGAAAATAGAAAAAGAGGACTTATATTTGGTAATATTCAAATATGTAGAATGTTTGGCTTAATAGAAACAGCTGAATTATCTACTATCTGTAGATATCATCTATTAGAATATATTTTGTTTGAAACACAGGAAAATTCACCCACACTCATCCCCAGATAGTGTGCTAATTTCTTTTCTGTTGCATGATAAACATGCACTGGCAAAAGCAACTTAAGAAAGAGAGGGTTTATTCTGGTTTAGGAAGCTGAAAGATAACTAGAAGGAAGAGCAGAAAGCAGGCTAATCACATTTTCATCCAGTTCCAAGGAAGTGGAGTGAACAGAAAGTGAGTCCAGGCTACCAACCCTCAAGTCCCACCCCCTATACTTCCTCCAACAAAGCTGTACCTCCTAAAGGCTCCATAACCTTCCAGATCTTTGCCACCACCAATAGTCATATAAATACATGAGACTGTGAGACATATTTCTCATTCCAAATGACATTGATTAGAAATATTTCCAATGCTTTTTCAAATAATTGCAGCTATTCCTTGACACTACAGTGCAACTCTAAATGAGCTCAAAAATCATAAGTGAATTTAAAAAGAAAAATCCCATGTGGTATTGGCAGATTCTCCAGTAAGTTTCTTTCAGATCTTCTGAGTTACTGACATCTATTATATAACTTCTGACATCCCATTTGTTAATATTACTGATGATTGCATAAGGAATCGTTAAGAACTGCAGGTGGTGAATTTGAGTTTCCCCATACTATCTTTGTGAAAGCTAATGTTTAAGCAGTGATGAACAGTGCTGTTTTATGACTTGTTTTCCTTGAAGTGAGATGTGTACTTTATTTGTCTTAAAAAAATGACTTGCAAATTCCCCAAAGTAAATAATCATATCCAAGAAAAACTGCTTGATTGGATTCAGAACCCACAAGGGCTATTGCAGAAGAGAACCATCAATAGCAAAGTTTCTTGTGTAGTCTTCTTTTTTACTCAGAAAATTAAAAAGACTGGCCTTCCTGGGTTAGACTTTTTTTTTTTAATTAACCATCTTTACTACACATTCAATGCCATTCAACTGGAACTGGCTATTTTTTCTCCATGTAAGAGTATCATGAGTAGCAAATGTCACTAAGTTTGGTGTCACTTCAGAATCCATGCACAATGCCCAGTAATAAGCACCATTGCTACCATCAGTAAATAGGTATATATTCTAGCTGACATTAAGAGAGTTCTGGGGTTCAAATACGTGAGTCTATAGGGGCATTTTTCATTGAAGATACCTCAGTAGTTGTGTAGATTTTCAGATAGCCTGACCCAGCATAGCAAGCTTGTATAAAGTAACACCCATATTTTACACAGTAGTTGTCCAAACACAAGAATACAACTCAAATTGGTCTAGGCAAATAGAGGAAACATTTCTTGATTTTAATAAAGAATCAAGTCACAGCAGTTAGGAGGCAGAGGCACAAAGATTTCTGTGAGTTCAAGGCCAGCCTGGTCTACAAAGCAAGATCCAGGACAGCCTGTCTCAAACTAATAATAATAATAATAATAACATAATGATGATAAAACAGAATAAATTTCTATTCTTAAAATTGTCATAAAAGAAAAAGAAATGTTTGTAAGTTTCTATGTTAGACTACTTTCCTTTGATTGACAAAACCTGTCTATCTGAAGAAGCCCTTGGTGCAGATGGGTTTGAGTCAAGAGAACTACACATAGAAGAAAGAGCTTTGCCTGATATCAACCAAGAAACACCATTGCTTGAAGAAGGTTAATATGTTACCACTTATCTTTCCTCTGATGCATGTACTCAGATTTCTTCTACCCAATGAAACATAATTTTACCTGTCAACATTCTAATAGAAGTACATCATAACTTCCTAGAACTCAGTTAAGACAAGTAGTTTCAATCTCACAAAACCAGCTGGCATCATATGGCCCATTTTAGCGATCCTTGTGTCTTTTAGTATATTTTGTTAAAGAGATGGTGAAGGTTACTTTGTGTTAAAACAGGAGGGTTCCTATGAAAAAAAATCTACTTTTGATTTATCTCTTTTAATATAAAAGAGTAATATGAACATGAGGTTTATACCAAAGCACCAAGTGACCTCTATGATCATAAAAGTGAGGCCAATAATGGGCAAAATTGATGTTTTCAATGAAATGTCCCCTTTGATAGAATTCTTTTATTCTTTGTTAAAGCCCCCTTTGAAGGTCAATTATAGTGGAATCCAAGCTCATTTTTCAGCAGATATGATGAAATAATAAGTATTTATTTGTGTGAGATCCTCCATGCACAGCTACAGCATGTTTTTTAGACAGGGCCTCGAGCTGTTGAAGCTTACCAATGGTAAGTTTCATGGTACCCTTGAACTCCCAATTTTGCTTTTTCCACATTTGAAAGGCCAAGATTGCAGATATGCACCACACCACTCAGAATATAATTGTAGATATAAAACTGATAGCTATTTACATCTGGGGAGATAGTGCATTTGGTTAAATGACTGCCTTGCAAGCAAGAAGACCTAGTTCATATTATCTAAAACCCATATTTTAAAGCTCAACACTGTGGTACACACTTATAATGTAGTGCTAGGGAGATAATGAATGATGGACTCCCAGGTCAGCTAGCCTAAACTAGTTACCACATTATAGTGATGGGCAGAGACCTATCTCAAACAATCATGGTGGAAAGCATGTGAGGAAAGACACCTAAAGTAGACTTCTGGTTTCCACAAGTACTTACATAATTTAACTTGCATATGTACATTCACACAAAGCAGCCAGCCATTATGGAAAGTCCAGTAGGCATGATAGACAGAAAATAATAAACGGAAATGGTTCCGTTTGTACTTGGAAGAAGCAGGCTGATTCCCTCTACTTGTAGTCTACTCAACTAGACTTAAACCCGCCAGCTCCTCTGGTTGTCCTTGTCCTGGGAACCTTAACTTGGCTGTACTTTTGGGCTGCACTCAAGTGGAAGCAGATAGTTATAGTTACTGTAGCATTGGGGAAGGTTTATGGGCTTTCCCACAGCATGCATTTATCATGCCTGTTGGTTCTTACTGCATAGGTATGTACAGAAAAGTACACGACCGAGGTTCAGCTGTGTACCTGAGCTCACAAGGAAATGTTTCTTGCAGTGTCAGTTTATATTAGCATTGGATTGCAAAGCCTCTACTGTCCCCACCCTGTGGTCCTTGTGATGTCTGTCACACAAGGCTGCATTTGGGTGCTTTCTAGTGAAGAATCAACTGCCAGGAGTGGCATCCAACACCCAGATTCCTGAACAGTGCCTCCTCCCACTCACCCACATTGCTGCCAGCACCGTTTAGCTCCTTTCTCTTTTGTTAAATGAATTTGCCTGATAGTCCCTGGAGAGTCTCTATTTCATAGCATAGGAAACTGTATTTACACAGGCTAGTTATTTGTTTTCTGTGCAGAAAATGATTCGTTCTATCTCATTTGAATTATTTATTTTCCTTTGAAGAATTCTGAGTGTGACAGTTCATTTACATCCCTGGCATCTCAGAATGGATCCTGTCAGGAATCCAGTAGTAAAGGCTGCATGGGAATGGTGCATGCTAGGGTGAAGAAGGCGACTTGCTGGGCTTTTCCACAGAGGAGGCTAGCCTGCTCTGGGCTTTCCCACAGAATGCATTTATCATGCTTGTTGGCTCTTGCTGCAGAGGTATGTGCAAGTGTTTTCAGGAAGAGTCATGTGCACACAGAGAACATGGAGAAGTTTCAGTGCCTGAAAACTCGCCTTCCGTTCTGATTATCTTCCTAAGTTTTCTGCTTCCTTGGATGGAATACAGGAATGGTGAGATTCTAATTATAGACATATAATAGATATAGAAGTGTGTGCCTTGAGCCCTCATTTTACATGGCTTCTAGTTTTACATTTAGTTGGATTCATCCATCGCACAGGTGAGAAGCCTGTGATGGAGAAGCCTGGGATTTCCATTATTCTTATTAATCCCCATCATTTTCAATACTCGTGACAAGCTTCCTGCTGTCTTACATGGGCTGTAGTGTTTTTGTCATAGCTTCTCTTATGCCTGGTGGTTGACATCAGGATTTCCTTTGGAAGGTGCCATCCCGGTTCCCCGTTCCTGTTACTCTCACCCTGTCCTCTCCTTATACAGTGCAAGTGGGAACTGAGAAATCTAATACCAAAGGTTTTTTATCTGCCACCCATATGTGGTCACTGCCAAGGAAATTAGACAATGAAAAAAGGCATTTTTTACACAGTCCTGTTCTTTACAATGGGCTTCAACTCTCTGTGTTCTTGTTCCTGCTTCTCTTTACAGTTTTGCTTTTGTGTACACCCCGCTCCCCAAAGACAAAGTTCCAGTTGCAGAGAATGGATTTCTGTCCAATAAAAATGCTTCCTTCATTAAGGATGCTCCCCATGTAAAGTTGTCCTCCTTCCCTCTATTTGTCAACTGTTGTTATTTTAAGACTGTTATTCTAGAAAGCCATCCTGGATCCTCAGCTGTGGCCCATCATAGCACAATACATTCTGTATTCCACTTCCTGGTCTGATACCAAAATTCCTACCTCCACCTTCTGACAGGATCCATGTCTCACTTAATGGCACTCCCAGAACATAGCACAGTAGAGACTGAAATATATATATTTGCTTTATTGAGAGTTGGTTAGGATCTCAATATTCTTCAGTGGCTTCTGTCTTGAAGACTTGACCTCCAAGCTGATAACACTTTTAAGACTGTTTTGGAGGCAGGGCCTTGTAGAAGAAAATTAAATTGTTGAGAGTATGTTCTTGCCCTTGACAGGGACATTCACACTATGGTGGCTTGAATACTCTGTCTCTCCCAGAGCCCTTTCTTGAGTTGATTTCTCTCTAGTCTTTTATGTCAAGGAAAGAAGTTAATATATGCTGTCTGTATTTGTTAGCACTTAAGTCACACATCTTTTTCATAACCAAGGAACTCTATATATCATAGCAAAATCAGAAAGTCTTATTATTTCTAGTTGTGAAATTTTATATGGCCAACTTGAAATAAGGTATTAGTCAACTTTCCTATTCACTGTCCCAGAGTTCTTTTAGAAAGCTGATTTCCAAATCTTAGTCCTATTTACTTTCTAGGTTTATTGATCTTCATTATAGGCATTCATTTCATCCAGTTAAAAAACTATGTAAACAGATGTGTATATAATGTAGCTCATAGTATAGGCTCATGAATGAATAAGTATCTGATGTCTGACAACCTATATAATCATCACACTCATAGAAGCAGTGAAGAACTGATTTACATAACAAGGGTTTTAATTAGAAATCTGTTAGCATAAGTGGCATGGTGTTAAAATTAATTAGCAATTGTTTTTCCTAGGCTTTAAAGACATCACTTGACGATATAGCAGGAAATATTTTATGATGTTTTTATAATAACAAAACAATATATATAGATGATTTTCAATATGTCAATGCCATTTAATGTTACTTTCCTTGAGAATCCTAATCTCATAGATCATTAAATATACAGTATATGGTTTCCATTTGGACCACCTCAAAATAAGGATGTAATACTTTATACAGAAGAAATATAATCTATAGTACTGGATTACACTGCAGTAGAGTCTTAGTCAAGAAGACAATAAATCACCATCCTGAATGATGTCTAACATGATTCACAAATTAGGACAGCATAGTTCTTTGTTAATTTCTAGTTGAAATATACATTATAAATTATAATACACATCAGAATACAAATTATTTACTTATACAAAATGAAAATGTAAAATCAGCAGCCTAGAAAAAGAAAGAATTTTACCTTTTCTAACAGCTGACTGATGCAATTTTTCACTCTGATGTAGCAGTTTTATAAAGCTTTCAAAACTGGCCCAGTCATTCATATTATAATTGAAGAAAATCAACTCATCTTCATGTGCTAGAAATGAGACATAGTCACTGTCCTGAAAACTGAGATTCACTTCAAATACAAGTCTCAGAATTGTCTAAACCTGTCCTCTTGCTGTTTTACGTTAGGGAGACCTTTTATTTTTATTTATTTATTTTTTAGTTTAATTCTTTTTTTATTATGAATAAAGTTTCAATTTTTATCCATGTATCCCCTTGCTCACACTCCCTTCCCCCTCCTGCCCCTACCAGTCACTCTGTCTTCTCCCCATCTCTTTATCTCCTCCCTGGTAAGGGCAGGAGGTCCCAAGGTCCAAAGGTGGCTTAGTTTAGCATCCACTCCAGGCAGATCCACTTTCCTCACCCTAACATCAAGACTGGGTCAGGTGTTCCTCTGGAGGGAATAGGCTCCAAGGTGCTGGTCCAAGGTGTTTCAGATTCCAAGCTGTTCAATAGTTGTGAGTTGCAGCTTGGGAAAGCTTTGCTTTTTGTTTAAAGCGCACTAATGAGTGAGTACATCCCCTGCTTATCTTTCTGGGTTTGTGATACCTCACTCAAGAAGATATTCTAGGGAAACCCTTTAAACAAGGCTTTGAAGACTTTATGTAGACTCTTTTGGTGAGTTTTGACAAAGAGCAGCATGTCACCATCCCCAGTTCTAAGCCATCCAGGTAATACTTGCCTGTCATATGTTTTGTGTCTTTTAAATACTTAGATTATCTAAACTGTTATTCTCTAACTAAGCAACCAACAGAAGACATAGATGATAGATATGTAGACAGACAGGCAGATAAGGTCATATTTATGCTGGAGAATTGTCTCATGACTTTGTATAATGTGAGCAAGCTCACACCCGCAAACAGGCTAGCAGACTGAAGATTGTGGGAGAGTCTAGGTGTGAAGAGATCTACTCCAGTTCCTGCATCCGTCCACATTCTGACCGTGACTCCCTTGGTGGGGAATTTATAAGCTATCAGATGAAATAAAGAATTTCTGTCTCAAACTGCTTTTGATCATGGTGGGTTTGTTATTGTTGTTTATACTTTATTTAACTTTATTTTATGTGCATTGGTGTGAAGGTATCAGATCCCCTGAAACTGGAATTACAGACTGTTGTGAACTGCCTTGTGGGTGCTAGGATTGAACTGGGGTCCTCTGGAAGAGCAGCCAGTGTTCTTAACCATTGAGCCTTCTCTCCAGCCTCTGGTCATGGTGTTTTATCACTGTAATAAAAATGAACATTTGACAGGAAGCACTTGTTTTTAGGCAAATGCCGAAGAATGTTTCTAAGCCATTTGCACTGCTGGAATAGAGGTATGTCCATCTTCACATCGGAGGAATACTTTCCATTATCTTCTGATGCTTTCTTCATTTCTGCACCTGTTAGGAACCTATGCCAGTTCCTATATGACTGTATGAGACAATTCTTAATCAGCCTTTTAGGTGCTTGAAAATTTGGTGGATTGTTTGCTTCAATTTGTCCCGCCAGTTTCATTCTGATCCATCTGATAAAATAGCTGCTTCGGTTTGCATTTTCTCTATTCTGATCCATGTTTAGCATTTATTGAGAATAGGAAGTATCTAAATCGTTCATGCCTACCTAACCATATTCTAGTACAGAATTATGGATTATGAGTAATGGTATTGGAAGTAGGCCATCTGGGTATAAACTTTCAACATGCTAGTCTTGTTCCCTTACATGAATTTAATTCTTATTTCTTTAAGTCCTTTTCTAATCTTTAAAGTGATAATGGGGCTGGAGGGATGGCTCAGCCGTTAAAGGCTTGGCTCACAACCATAAATATAAAGTGAGAATGACTGATATAATTACCTATTTTATTAAGTTGTTTTGTAGTGTGTGTCTGTGTGTGTGTGTGTCTGTATAATGCATATGAGTATATACACATGTTCCTGTGTATATACTTGGAAACTAGAGCAGGATACTGAGTATCTTCTCCTGCTGTTCTCTGCATTATTGCCAGACAACAGGTCTTTTAGTTACTGGAAGTTCACTGTTTTGGACAAGTTAGCTCTCCAGGGACGTCTTGATTTCTCTCTTTGCTGCACCCTCTGAGGCTGAGGTTATATACATAGACAGCTATTCCTGGCATTTTAAGTGGGTATTGGGGATTTTAACACAGATCCTCAGGCTTCCAAGGCAAGTATACTTTTCCACTGTGCCATCTCTCTAACCCGTTATACTCTCTTGAACTTGCTTGGTTTTTAAGTAAATGCCATCCTTACTGTACAGAGCAGCAGCTGCACATTCTTAATAAATCATTATATCTGTTCTCTCTATTTATGACAATTCTCATCATAATTTTTCAACTTTAAATTTTAAAGTATTCCAGTTTTTTTTCCTAAGGGATCCTTCTTTATGCTAGTTTTAATGTCAGAGGTTTCTTTCTTCACTAGAAATTTAATCTTTCAGATTTAATGTTTTATTACTATTATTATGAATTTTTCCAGACCCATCGCAATTTCCCTCCCTCCCTCATCTCTTCCCAGTCCCTCACTCTAATCTCCCCCCCCCACCTACTCCTACTTTCTGTCCAGAAAAGCACAGACCTACCATGTATACCAGCCAGCCATGGTATATCAAGTTTCAGTAAGACTAGGCACTTCCTTCCCTTTTAAGGCTGGAAAAGGCAACCCAGTAGGATGAAATGGTCTCAGAAGCAGGCAAAAAGAGACAGAGACAGCCCAGTTTAGGAGTCCCCCAAGAAGACCAAGCTAGACAACTGTAACATAGATGCATAGGGCCTAGGTCTGTCCCATGCAGGCTCCCTGGCTGTCAGTTCCATCTCCATGAGTTCCCGTACACCCAGGAGCCTGAACTAGCTATCTCATGTAACCAGAAAAGACTTCTAGGGTAGGAATTGAGACCCCAATTCAGCCACATAACCTCTGACCTACAATTTGCTCCACCTGAAAGATACACAGGGACAAAGATGGCTTAGAGATTATGAGAGTGATCAACCAATGACTGCTCCAACTTAAGACCCTACTAAGAGAGGGACCCCACTCCTGATACAGCCTAGGAGATCAGGATCCAGAAGCTGCATAGCTCAGAGACCTAGGATAGAATCAAATATAAGTGGCAAAAAAGAAAAAAATCCTAATGATATTCCTCTGTACTCATAGATCATTGTGTAGCCCAGTTGCCATCAGAGGCTTCACCAGGCACTGATGGAAACAGATGCAGAGACTTTATCCAGACCTTAGGCAGACCTCGGGAAATCCTGTGTAAGGGGAGGAGAGTAAGCAGCCAAAGAGTCCAAGGACATGACAAGAAAACTCACAGAATCAGATTTGTTTTTGAATGGCTTTTCAATTTATTTTGTGTATCATGTGAGATGTTGATGGTACTTTGTTCCCATGTCACTATTCTCTGGTACTCTTACCTATGATCTCTGTTACTACTTCTAACTGCATGCTGTGGCATTAGTATCCCTCTACACCCCATGGTCTGTTATTAGCTCTTGCTTTATGTTGTATCATGACTTTTGCCATGACCTTTGCTTCACTATGAGCCATGTGTACCCTCTAAGGAACCTATACCAGCATTGTATCATTTCTACCTTCAAACTGGAGGATGGGCTCTCCTAAGTTCTGCAGAGATATCATCAGGACTGAATCAGTTAAGTGGGATACACTTATATTCAGTTTCCTAGATATTTCTGAATAGTCATATATTTCTTAAATTGCCCATATATTGACAAAAAGGCAATATAAATCTTGCTTTAACAATGCTTCTTCAGGTACCTTTCAGCCATTTGTAGTTCCTCTGCTGAGAATTCCCTTTTTAGATCTGAACCCCATTTTTTGATAGGGTTATTCAAGGTTTTGGGATCTAAATTCTTGAGCTCTTTATATACCTTAGAGATCAGTCCTCTGTCACTTGTAGGGTTGGTGAAAATCTTTTCCCATTCTGTAGACTGGCGTTTTGTCCTATTGACAGTGTCCTTGGCTTTGCAGAAGCTTCCCAGCTTCAGGAGATCCCACTTATTGATTGTTGGTCTTAGTGCCTGTGCCACTGGTGTTATATTTAGGAAGTGGTGGCCTGTGCCAATTTGTAGAAGTGTATTTCCCACTT